>BOPP01000083.1:5263526-5277266 GCA_017312745.1 Gryllus bimaculatus
CCCCGTTCTCTCTCTGCATCTCCTCTCAATCGTCCTCCCACGACACCGCCACTGCTTCGCGTCGTCCCCGTCACATCTTTGTTACGTCACTGCTGAGCCATTGTCGCCACGTCCGCCCCGCTCACAATCTGTCCCTGCCGCGTCCTCGTCGCACACTCTCCCAGGTCTATTTCCATTTCCGTTTCGGGCACGCCTCCGCCCCGGAACCGCTTCCAGCGTCCCACCCGCGGGCCCGCCTCAGGCACTCGCCCCGTCGTCCCGCTCCGACGCCTCCCGCGGTTCTGGGCGTCCCCGTCGAGCACTTGCTGCCGCCTTGCGGCGTCCCTGCGCTTCGTCACGCCTCGTCCCTTGCGTCTTCTCCCGCGAGCTGGGTTCGGCCTCGACTCCCCTCTCCCGCGTCTCCTCCGTCGCACGAGAAATCTATTAGTCCGTCTTCCCGGCGGCCGTTGCCGCCACCCGCCGCCGGCGTTTGGCATGCCTGTTGCGAGTCTCCAACCCAACCGCCCCTTCCCGCTCCGCCAAGCCCCTCCGCACCCCGCCGACTAGGTAATCTCCCCGGGAGGGCGCGAAGAGGGCAGAGTAGTTCGCGTAACTTGGAAGTTGGAGTGTGGCGCGCGTGGTACGGTTCTAGAAAATACTCGCCTTCATGCCTACCCCTTCCCTTCCCCACCTTTGAAGCTTTCTCCTTACGGAAGCAAAGGCCATCGCTGGATGGTAACAATACAAAAGAGAACACGTGCGGCTTACAGTATCCAAGAATATTCACCTTATACTAGGCAACATTGTGACATTTTAGACACGCTTCTACTGTATTAGAATACAAATTACCACCAACTGTTCACTGCTTCGTTTCCAATTTACAAGATAAAATGAATTTGTAAACTTTTCTTATTTTCTTTGTAATTTTCGATCGGAGAATTTTTGATCGGATTGTCATTATATTGAGCAAACCAGATATTGGTAGACGTATTTCCAGATAAAGTACACGAGATATAAGTTGGTGAAACAAGAGATTATTTATAGGCGACGTGCTGAGACCTGTTGGTAGCTCAGACAAGCGCTATAGAGAAGGTCAAGAGTTAGCACTCACTGCTAGGATTAAACTTGCTGAAACATCATTTTTTTAGCTTCAGGAAGAGTATAGTACAAGAACACATCGTTCATTTATTGGTGACAAAAAAGACCTGAATGAAAATGCAACTGGATCTGTAGCAACTGTATTTGTTCACAAAATACAATCAATAAGAAAATAATAAGAGAAAGAATGTTGTATACTATAAAATTAATGCAAAATATTGTTTAAATTCAGAAAACGGAAAACGAAACGTGAACTAAAAAATGGGACTTTTGCTTATGTGATAAATTATGACATCTTAGATGTTTAAAGAAAAAGAAAAGATAACAAAGATCCTCAAAAAATCGTTAGAGGTTAAATGTTGAACACGAGGAAAGAAAACAAAATATAGATTAACTTCAGTAGATTAAATTAAATCGTCATGTTGAGGAGCATATAGAAGTTTTCAATGGAGACAACTCTATTCTTAGGTCGTGGTCATAGCTGATTTCTGCATGTGTGATTCTATATAATACAGAGAATCAGCTATTTCTTTAAATCTCCTTAAAACACAATCACTTAGTTAAGTTAAGCGCAACTAGCGCAATTTGTCACGAGTGCTCCTGTGATGTGTGTGTCAGTAGTGCTCCTTGCAGTATGTCAAGGTAGCCAGTATGGGCACAGTGTTAAAACCGCACGTGCTGCGGTGTGAAACATCGGCGAGGGGTTAAAAGTACGGGTTGTACAAATATTCCACCAGTAGTACGTTGATTGATTCCATGCTAATTCTCATCTTCTCGAAAAACAACTACAGATTCATAACGTATTTGTCGCTAGAGTACGCTATCATAAAGCTGTAATAAAAGTCTGGTATCCTTCACTTATGCTTCATATCGATTTTTTTAAAAATTAAAGTTAAATATGTACCTAAAATTAAATACTGAATGTTTGTTAGAAACGATGTTAGAAAAAATGAGTGACCCGCGGTTGCAAAACAGCAGCTCAAAAAAACACACAAAATTGTTCACAAAGAGTAACATCCACACTGCTTGTGCAGTTCTTGAGATTATTCATGAAAACAACAAACAAAATAATCTTGTATAATAATTCAATAAATAAAATATTTTATCAAAAAAAAGCAATAAGTGAAGGTAGTACAGTATATAAACAGTAAAAATGTTATACATAATATAAAGACAGTAGTTACATAAAGCAATTTTTGAATAGCAAATATATTATGATGAGTGACCTAATCCTTGGAGCCTTGCTGTCGTATGACGTTAGGTGTGGCGTAAGCAGTGACGCACTGAGCATGAGAATTCGGTCGGTACGCGCAGTATGAAAATAAGTGGATTAACACAATGAATTACTTACATTTTTTCAGCCAAAATCGAAACTGATTTTTTTTGTATTTTTCCGAGTTGATGGCTATCAAACGAAACAAAAGACACTCTCACATTGGGAGAGGCTGTGTAGTTACTATCGATTCTATGCGCATTTGATTAGTAATATAGATGAAGCGAAATGAAAACGTAAGTTTTTCCCCCTTTTTTCCTTTTTCTTCCTTGAAATTGAAAAAAATAAATAACGCGAAAAAACATCTCTACATAATTCTTTAAAACCTATTGTAAAACACTGACTCAGAGAACCAACCTCGAGTAGATACTTCGTCTAGTTCCCTTCGATTCATCGGACAAATTATGTGTTCAGCAGCGTGGTGCGCGATGTCTAAAGTCCGAAGAACATACACCGTTGCCTTTAACACTCGTCTCTTGTCCCTCCCTCTCGCCTTCCGCCGCGACCGTTGCCACCGCACTCACATTCAACAGGCACTGCCCACCGGCCCGCTGCGGAGCGGGGTGGCGCATTCTACAACTAAATGGGGAATGACGGCGAGAAGAATATGGTTTTCTGTAGATACCGACGTTAAAGTTTGGTTAGATTTAAATTGGCTAATATCAACATTTACCTTACGACAGACACAAGAACGTGTTCTACAATGATGATACAATACTGAGGACTTATTTGAATACACACATTATGCGAATATGACAGTGCATATTCACATAATATAAATTTACACTTTCAGTAAATTAAACATTTATAAAATATTGAATACGGTAAATTCAACATTTGAAATTTAAAATTAGACTTCAGATATTGCCTGCTTCCGAAATAATTTTAACGAAATACGCTAAAAGAAGTAGAAAGCATGTGTGTTAAAAAATAATGAGAATTAAAGACGACAAGAAAGCAAAAATAAAAATGAAGTAAAATAAGCCATTGAGAAATTCATAATTTGAAACAGAAAATAAATATTAGGGAAATTAAAAGTTTTAAACGATATGGCAAATAATATTTCAGTGATTCAACTGGCACACATGTGCATAATTCAAAGAGCAACACCTCAAGAAATCTCTGGGTAAGAAGTATTAGTAAAAGTTAGGCTTACCTGCAAAAAAATAAAATATTACGAGACAAAATAGAAATCATGAATGTTCAGCAGTATTGCCATATTGGTGTGTACTGATATTCATGTATTGCAGATTTCAATTATTTAATAAATATTATATTTAAATGACTCAGATTTCTCAAATTTAGTTTTAGTTAAGCGGTTTGATAACATTTTAGAACAAATAGTATTATGAGATGCTTATTTTTACAATTCAAATTATTTTCTTCTAAGCTGTTACTAATTCACAAAGAAAGTTGAACGATACATTTACGTGGGAATATTGATTTGGCCACTTTAATTTTTAAATCATTATTACAAGTTGATGGTAATTTTTCTTTTATATTCGTGCAACGGATACTGTACGTCGAATGATTATTGCTGGAAGGTTCCGCTGGAAGGTTCCGTTCCATTTCTCTTCAAAATGTAGATAATTGTTTTGACTAATATCAGCGACATACAGAGAAATAATTTCAATGAAATTTGCCATACTATTCGACTTTGTATTTAAGAAACATGTGTAGTTTCTTTAATACTGCCCTAGAGAAAGGTTTTAAAAAAACATTTTTCACTTTTACAATGTTTTTTAACTTTTGGTGAGAACATAAATTTAGTTTCTGCAAGAACAGAATATCTCGTTCGTAAAGTTTGCCATGCAAAGAATTTGTCGTTCCTATATTTTACTTTATCTTCCGGGAGACAGAAAAGAGTTCAGAAAACACTTGGTGTAAATCAAATCAACATATTTCCATTTTTATGTTCAAATATTTGTATTCAAAACTTCGCATTCTCGTAGTGAACGAAGGAATACACTTGAGACAACACGGAAGTTTTTCTTCGCGTATCTTGCATTAATATTAATTTTGTTTCAAGGCCCCGAACTCATGAGTCTTCTGGTCATTCTGAGCATTAAGCTTTGCTGATTTCTAAATATTTGATTAGATGTAAAACAATGATTAAATTAAGATTTTTTACACAGTTAGGTTCGTTCATCTCTATAGTTTATTTTCTTCAATAAATAATGTGTCAGGTTGGGATCTTGATACACCTATAATTTGTTTGACCTATTTTTCAGTTTGCTGATACCAATTTTATTGCTATTGGCTTGTTTTTTATCCTACGTTCATCACATTTCGCAATTAATGGAAATGAAAATTTTCTTAATAATATGCAATGGAAGAGTACGAAAGGAGCGAAAATATAAGATAAATATTCGTGGCATACCCTGATTACATATATTTTAATTTTCGATTTCGAGTCATATTAAATCAATGATTTGTTATCCGCTACGGCTTTCCTTTCTGAAGGGTACACTATGCCTTATTCGCACAAGTATCACTTCCAGCCTCATTTGTTCCTAATGTGATTATAACTTCTAGGCTCAGGCTGAAGTTTAAAAGAATGCACAATGGATATAGCGTTGCTGCTCCCGCAAGATCCTTTGTTCTCTCTGCCTCATATTAGAACTTGAATAACATCATGCTTTTTACAATGCTTTTCCAGAATACTGAAGTCACGATTTATGTTAACATTTAAAGTCACTATACATACAAAAAATTGAAAAGTAAATATCATTGTTGATGAATAATCATTTTCGATTATTAGAAATTACACTTCAAATCAAAAAAATAACTAAGATTAATTTCACTCACTGCCATTAATACGTTTATAAATATGAAAATATCATGAATCTCATTAAATTCGTTTAACGGGAGTAAAAATACGTGGATGTGATCTTATCTTTAAGTGATTTGCCTTCCAGTTCTCATTCATCTAGTGAACAGATGTTGAGATGGTCTTTTTATTTGCTTTTGAATAGAAAATGTAACTTTTATCGCCCCAAAAGTCACATACTTTTAACTTTTTTCGTAAAATACAGAGAAATAAAATAAAAGGTCAGACGGCCATCTGCTCTCAAATCTTCACTTACATTTAGAAAGCGTGCGAACATCCAGTAATGATGTCACAGAACATCCAGCTGGATACAATTGCTGTAAAGTGTGAAGTGGAGAGAAGAGTCCTACTCTTTTAGAAATTACAATTTGGAAAAAAGCTCTTCAGCATGAATTCGGAAGGTCTGTGGAGGGATAGAGAAAGAATATTGACATGGCGTTTTAAAACGCGGCCATTCCGCAAGGGACAAGTGCGCAGCGTTTCTTTATGGCGGCGTTGGCGGGGGCGAGCAGCAGCGCGGCACGCTCTTTATTGGGGGAGCGGAATTAAAGTACGCGGCGCGCAGTTCACCTGCACACGCTCTCGCACTCTCGCACCTGTTCACGTGCTCGCTTGCTTTCCAGCTTCTGTTCCTGCTTCCGATCTTGTTTCTGCCTCATTTTGTGCTTCTGTTTCAGTTGCTGCTGCCGCTCACCAATTGACTTCCCCTACTGCTCCCACTCCTCTTCCGTTCTTGCTCTCGCTCCTGCTTGCTCCTGCTACCGCTACCGCTCCCGCTCTTGCTTCTGCTTCCGTTCCTGTTCCTGCCTCCGTTTCTACACTCACTCCTGCTTCTTCTTCACTCGTTGCTCTCTCTAGCTGTCTATCTCGATCTCCTTCGCACTACTGCTTCCGCTCCAATTCTCCCTCGCTCCTTAGGCCACTCCTGGGTCTCTGGCTCTCGCTTACATTTTGTCCCACGTTCCCGTTCGTTCCCACTGCGCTACTTTTCTGACCGTGCAGGTATTGAATTGCAGAAAATTTTGCGCTCTGAATAATAAAACGCATCACGAAAGCTTTTGTATAGTCCTTGAAATAGTAATCGATATAAGTAGAAATCTACGCTATATTGATTCAAAATAAAAGGGCAATGAAAAAACCACTTTATACGATTCCAGACCTGTGAAATTGACCTGTGAACCGTGATTGAAGAAACCACATTTATACAACCTTCGAACACATATTAAAATAATAATAATAATAATAATAATAATAATAACAAATAGCAATAATAACGATAAGCATAGTTACACAAACCCGATGCTTTAAGGCATATATACAGAAAGCTCCGTGCGAGTGATGATAAATATATTTAGAGAGGTTCATTAATTAATTTTTGTTATTTACACTTATTCTTCATGCCGGCAAAGTCAAATATAATTATCAGCTTTGTATAAAGTTGAATTTGAAAATATCAACGTTCGTTCAACTGTGTTTTTAAATTAAATCATGAGAAAATTGTTTGTAGAATATCTTAATTGTCAACGCCTTTCTACAAAGTTTCGTTATAGGAGGGGAAAATTCTCGTTTAAAATTGGAATATTCTGAAATTAGAGGAAACTGGAACATAGGTATTGTGGTTAGTTTGCGTTGGCACTTCCAATGAAATAATTATATGCGTCGTCATTGCAAATAATATTATTTATTAAAATAGCAACTCGAAAGCTGCTATTTTAATAAATAATATTGTTGGCAATGACGACGAATATAATTATTTCATTGAAACTGGAACAGGTGGATTTCGACTTCATGAGAAGTAATAACAATGAAACTAGACGTCTATTTCCTGACGGTTTGGTATCAAAATCACTTTACACAGAGAAAAGAAGAAAATAAATTAACAACGAATGAGTACATTTAAATAACACAAGATTTAGTTGAACATTAATAACCTGAAAATAATTGAAACAAGAATTTTAGTCTCTAAAGGAAATATTAATCATTGAGTTCTTTACTCTTTTGGAGTGTATATTTTTAACATTCATGTTAAAGTTTAAAGGAGTATTTTGAGAAGTAAAATTGGTAGTATCATTTGCAGTCTTACCTGTGTTTACTTATTTTTACAAGTTTCCTTCTTACTATTCGCATTTTAAACAGTTTTTCGTACATTTACTATCTTCATTCCCGAGAGTAATTTAATAAGCCACTCTCATCCACGTAAAACTTAGTCGAGAATTTCTTCATAATCTAAAGCAATCCATTCTTCTGTTTGTAAACACCATTTAAATCAAAGAACTTTGTTACCCTTCCCCACGGAGACGTCATAAAAACGTTGAGAGGACGAATCAACGAGTTTCCTCTGGCGCTCGCAGGCGCTCCGAAGGGCCTGCAGGCTTTGCGGCGGCGCGGGGCGGAGGGCGGACGGCGGGGTGTGGACGAGGCGAGGACAGGCTGAGGGCGGTGGGGGGGGGGCGATGCTGAGCCACCTGTTGCGCTCACCACCGCCGCGCCGCCCCGCTACCTCCCCGCCCCGCGCCCTCCCCGCCAAGCCGTGCTGCTGCTCCGACCCCGCTACGCCACCGCTCCGCGCCCGCCCCACCTCACCCCCGCCACGCCTCCGCCCCGCCCCGGCCCATTGGGACGTCGAGCCGAGCAAGAGAGGCGCAGCTTTTCCCGACGAGGTTGGCGGGAAAGGGCGCGGCGCGGCGCGCCGCCGACAAAACCAAAGGCTTGGTATTACGCACGCCACAAAACGCGCGTTCGCGCAGCGGAAGGCTACTCAAAATCCTTTCATATGTCCAATGTGAACTGCACAAAACATAGTTCATTCACGTTCACAGGATTACCAGGATTCGCACTGCCTTCTTTAAACATCAACTCAATAATACGTATCTTATCGTATAGACGTGTTGCAGTATAAATGTTACAAATTTCTAGAGAATGAAGAGGGCTGATGATGAT
Source organism: Gryllus bimaculatus (assembly GCA_017312745.1). Taxonomy (NCBI): domain Eukaryota; kingdom Metazoa; phylum Arthropoda; class Insecta; order Orthoptera; family Gryllidae; genus Gryllus; species Gryllus bimaculatus. The sequence goes on from BOPP01000083.1 coordinate 5,271,647, forward strand.
CACATTTTTCAAATAAACATGTGGTAGGAAATCTCATATAACGACGTTACACATGTGTATATGTCCCTGATTGGTAGGAAAGATCTTGCACTGGCGTTAGTCAGGAACTCGAGTTTACTTTGCCCAACACTAGAGTACGATAAGTTGCCTATCAATCAGGGGCAAATGTTGAAAGAGAAACTTCATTATACGAAACTTCCCATCACATGCTCATTGGCAAAAACGGGATCATCGTTGACCACCCTACATGAGAATGTCGTATAAGTTTGGAGCATTGATTCTGAGACACACTGTACAAAACTGTGAAGTATTCTTGCCGTCGTGGGTAGTATTCTATTTGTATGAATAAAATACTAAATAAAGTCATATTATTTTGCGACAGAGTAAATGGTTTCCTGCACCTAGGCCGGGAGCGTTCACGACAGCAATTAAAGAAAATCTTCTAAACCAGGGAGCCTTCACTTTTCTCTATTCACGTATCGACTAAAAGCCCTGAAACATTTCCTGCACCACCTGAGCGAAAATCCCTTTAATATGTGATAAATAAATGGCTTAGTCTTAGAAGTTTAAGACTTTTTAGATATAAAGTGTTTATTGTATGATCAGATGTAAACTATTACAGACGTTTAAATGAGGACATGCAATATAAATAGCAGAACAAGTATACATCCAGATGAAAAGTGTCTTTTGTTCACACATCAAACATTAATGAGACTTGTGTTGCGTTGTTTTGCAGGAAATCAAGATTGGTGTCTCTAACTTTCAATGTAAAATAATTTTCCACGTTAACTTTCCCACATTAACTTTCCATTTTTTCCCACGTTAACTTTCATGTACTGCAATAAATTAATTAATGACATTTCAAGTAGATATGTTGACACGACCGGAATCAGATACTATAGAGCTTCTGGGGACAAAACAAAAACATTATTTTTGAACATACACCAGAAAATTGCTAGATATTTGTTTTTAATTTAATGCCCCAGTAAACTACTTAAGTAGTAAATGAGTTAAGAGAGAGTAAATATATTTTATTTATAGTAATTTACTGTCCACATGTGTGCAATGTTAAAAAAAAAGACCCCTACCAACGCCGTTATGAATACGATCTTATGCTGAATATTGTGAATGATCATGCGTTGTAAATTAAAATGAAAAATCAAATAAAATTAATTTCTGGAATTTTGGATACTTCAATTATATAACATCGTAGTTTAACGTACGTAGTGACTGGTGTATTAGATAGGGATTTTTTGAAGAGGAAAAATAATTGTTTCCTTATACTGTGACAAATTAAGAGTATCAGAAGAAAATAATAAACTTATTATCATAAAAACTCATCTCAATAATTACTTGGTTTCAACAACCTTTTAACAATGGACAGTCTTCACCAAATTTCATGGGGTTGTCTACAATTGATTAAGTCCCAAGTAAAACCTTTTCCGCTGCGTAACTGTTTCTATACATTAAAGATTTTACCGAAAATTTAAAAATGATATTCATGTATTATTTACCATTTGGACTGTATAATTATAAACAACCAGTAACAAGTATTGTATCACAGCTTCTCGGTCAATGACCTCTCATCTTGATTAGATTTTTCGTCCAATTTCCCTGAACCTTTGAGCAAATACTGATACAGCCTCTTGTTTTGATTGTGGACATAAATGTAACTTCATTATCTGTTCACGTCTTCTAGAATTCAATAGGAAATATAGTTATTCAAATTATTATTATATCAGAGAGAAGTGTTTATTAACAACAATTCCCAAAGATTCCCTCGGTGGCTCGTGGGTTAGCGTGCTCCCTTTCCACTGCCAACCCCGTGTTCGATACCCGGCCGAGGCAAATTATACCTGTACCTGTCCCAGTATAAACTATTGCTCTGTGACAATAAAAAAGCCCACCTTAAGGTTAAGCAGACCAGTGTATACCGTGGAGGATGTCTTCGTGCTAACCACAAGAACTCCTTATCCCATGAGACAGGCTGGGCCACCGCTGGTCGGCCAAAGCCCGTAGCGCGTTTGACGACACTGGTCACATTTCATTGCGCATATAAAAATTGCGTTCATAAGGAATTCGTGGTGTTGCTCTAGATTGGTTACATTCGTTCACAATCTAAACGAGTGAAAATACCATGATGGAATGGAGGGACAATATTTTCGTGTTCAATTCGTTGCCAATTCTACATAACGCTCTTTGCTGGAGGTACGAATATTGTTTGCGATATGGAAATAGTGTTAATACTATATAAGATGTTTGATATTGCTTGCGTAATAACAAATTAATAGTAAAGGAAGAGAAAACAATTTCAATGTAGTTTTCAATTTTAAGTAAACAATTACATACTACATTGAATATGAACGATTTGGCTGATGTTAAGGTAACAACATTTTCGGAAATCACAATTCAGTCAAACATACGATATATATGAAATCTATGTACATAAAGTGAACTCAAAATTACGTTCATGATGCTACGCGTTCAGAATTTAATCAAATTAAGTCAGCCTTTGGTACTGTTCGTAGTGTCACGAATATTTTTTTCCTCTCGAAATATGACATAAAATTCTGGGGAAATATAACATATACTTCCTAGTCATTAAAAGCACAGAAAGAAATGTACGAATAATAAGCGAATCCCATCCACGTTATTCTTGTAAGCCTCTCTTTATTAACCTAGGTATTCTAATAATAGTGACTTTATAATAAAAGTGACTTTATTTATGTGGCGAGACTCGGGCTATCGAGTATGCTCATCCACCTAACCACGTAATACATATATGTATAGATAAACTTGAACAGTACATTTAGTAAACAAAACAAAATACAACTTACATATGTCTTGTCCCTGGGCTCACGACAGCGAAGGAAGAATAAAAAAATAAGGAAAAACAACACAACCAACAACCCTACATTTTACCATTGCCTTGCCCTTTGATTAACTAATCAGTGTTTTTGGTCAAAAACGACTTTCTCATGGATTTGAGCATATTTCCGGCCAATAGAGATATCTGTAACTAGAACAATCAACGCAGTAATCATATTCAACAGTTGTCAGTATCAATAGATCATTATAAGAAATCCATATACAATACGTGTATTACATTATTTTACAACACATTGGCTAAACGTTACACTATTTAAAAAAATAGATACACAAGTGTAAGTACCAAGAAAAAGTTTCTGCTGCATATATAACTTTCTATAAAACTATACTTTATAGTGAACATCAAAAGAAAAATAATATTGATTTTAACAATGATATTCAATATATTGGTTTCGATTAGATGATCCTTTATGCGCTTGCTGAGATGCCTTTCTCTATTTTTCTTTCTTTTGGAACATAATTGTTACTTCACTATCTATGCACTTTTACAGATTTGAACAAGGCGGTGATCTTTCTCCATGTTAGCGCGGAAGTAAGTCCATTCCATCACAGAGGGCGTAATGAGGGATAACAGTCAAAATCTGTAGTTGATTTACATTTGTAAATGATTTTTATTACATGGGAGAGAAATAAAACTTACGCAATCAATCAATTGATGCGCCGGCTTGTAAGCGACACATTTTTCAATTTGCTATTTTGTATGGAACAATATTGTGTATGAAGTTGTTCTTCTATTGACTTTTTATTCGAATGATTACATTAATTTTTGCGTGAAAAATCTGGCTTCAAATATTGGCTAACGTGGAACAACGTTGTCAGTGGTGGCAAGATGGCGAGAAACGAGAGTATAAGTATTTCACGATCCACTGTAAAAGTCAGAAATAGAGTCAAGAAAAGACGAAGAAATGTTGAAAAGTGGAAATGTAATGTAAGTAAGATCCCGTGAAGAGTATATAAGCTCTAGGAATGTAAGGTAACCACTATTGGATCGTCCAAATGAGGTGGGTGAGACAACATTGTATCAGCCAAAGCTTATGCATGCTGTTATAATTAGTTTGCGCTGAAGATAATAGCATCAATGTTATTAAACTGGTTGTATAAATTTCAGAATATATCCTGTAAATGCAGAGTAGAATGCAATGCCAGAAAGTATTGTGACCTGAAAGAGGAGCTCTTTGAGGAGTTACGTGCACTATGTTATGATGAACAATCAGCACATCAGTTGTCAGAGGCAAAAAGAATAATTTCAGAGCGTGTGTCTCTTAGGCAATGTACCAATACATATTGTATGTTATTAATCAGAAAAAGGGAACGTGTTTGCCACAAAATATTGTGATGCCTTGAAAGTGTCACCGCAAATACTTCAAGTACTAGTTGAAAAACTGAAAATAAGTAAAGACATAATTGATGAATGAGAGATCCACAAGAATCGACCATATTCCACAACAGAGCAAGTAGGAAAAATGTAAGGGAGCATTTGCATCGTTTCCCTAGCAGGAGGGCTATTCTCGCCACAAGGTATAAAAGAAATTCCTATCTCCAAATGTGAAAATCACAATCGTGTACTCAGAAATGGGTATCAATAAGTTCTCAAACATTTTCAAGTTTTCCTGCCGATTTATAATTTTGAGAAGTACTATATTAGAATAACAACGTTGTTCTGGATATGTATCGTTTTTCATGGAATGAAATTACATTCATTTGTTGGTCGTAGAACATTCTTTCTAGAGCATTTTCCTTTCTAAAACACATTTCTGCAAACTTCTATAAGTGTCAGAAGAGCATATAGAACAGGTAGCAGTAAACGTTTAAGAGGCAATCGATTTTGTGCTCAGCTGTAAAATTTAGAATATGTCGCTTACAATGTTGTTCTGGCCGATGATTCAATTTTCGCTTCATTTTTTTCCCAAAACACTGTTTGCTACCAGTATTCATAATTCAACTTAACATGCATATGATTTAGAGCAGAGAACCCATAGCTCAAGAAACTGTACAGATTGCACTTCTCCACATAGAACGTCACACACAGTTTTTACGTTTTCTTTTCATGTTAAATAAAAATATATTGTTCGTTGGCGAAGCGAATACGTTTCCGAGAGCGTTTTCGTTTTTACTCGGGAGACGAAATGTTCTAGATTTTAACGTTTGTTATCACGTTCTCCATTAGTTCTATTCACTAATATGTAATTCATCTACGAATAATAAGCAATTTAACGGTAATTAAATTAAGTATAGTAAAATTGAGAGTTGTCGATATGGTAGATTGCCGAGATGGCTAAGAGCGTGTACCGACTTAGCACTTCGGTCCGTAGGGTCGCGAGATCGAATCCCACCTTGGACATGATTGCTTGTCCTTGGTCTCTTATGTATGTGTTGTCGCGGAGGGATTCACGTTGTGCTGACCTCAGATCAGATGAATCCGCGAGTGGTGTCTAGTGTAGGGTCGAATATGCGTCTGATCAGGATGATGATGGTAACCTGCTGTCCGTAGGATAAAAGTCCTAGGGAAAAAAGAGAGACTGATTCTGTAGCAAATTAATTGTGTATGTCATAATAATGTTTTTTGGCAAAATGAGAAACTTAAATGACTTGTGTTTTACTTTACATAGAAACTCTAGTTGAGAATCTTTTCGTAGGAATATCTTTTTCAATGCGAAAGTGTACGCGATAGTGTACACACAAACAAACACACACACACACACACACACACACATATATATATATATATATA
>BOPP01000083.1:5277289-5289492 GCA_017312745.1 Gryllus bimaculatus
ATATATATATATATATATATATATACTGAAGCTGCTAAAAGTCTACATGTTCCAAGAAAGAGCTAATTTGCGTTTCTCTCGCGCAAATGTGGGCGTCACATTGAGTGTGCATCTCATCAGCTACATTATTTCCAAAAGAAGGGCCGTTTTCACAGTGATTAGTTAATATCGATGCACTACTAGAGGTTCAGTCGCTTTTCTCACATTTCCTAGTAATTAGGTTTGACGTACGCCCAACCAAGGGTCGATGGAGTTGTATACTAGGGAAGCAAGGGAATGCCTCTTTTCCTAAGGGAAAGGTTAAAGATAGTTCTGAGTTGTTCGTACAGCCTACGATCTACCGATTACTATTTTGGCTATGAAATGCATTAGTCTTCTTTCATAGTAATAGTGGAGCGTAAATAGGACAGGTATTATGTCAAAATGTCCAATTAGTAGTCGACTTTAATATTACTAAGGTGATGATCAGTTTTAGAATTTAGGTCAGCGGCTTATGTGTTTTTCAGAGTTTGTATACAGCAAATTTGCGATGTTGGGCTCGTTTTCTCATTCTAAAAAATCAGTACCGAGGATTTTGTTCCTTTAAAATTCCATATTTTTGTCGGGTTTTAACTCGCAAATAGCAAAGATAACTATCGAAGCCACAAAGATAGAATGATACTTCTTTGTGACAACAATTTCTTAATATTTCATAATATTCATCAAATGTATTTAAGATGTCATCAGAATATAAAATGAAGTTAACCTTAAGAGGATTCCTAACGATAAGACGAATCAGTCATTTCGATTCGCAAATACTGAAATCAATTATTCCTACGTCATTTCTCTATTGCGTTTTATTTATTTGTCTAAAAATAAGAAAAAAACCCTATGAAAATTAGCTTGTATTATGATGACTTTACGATCTCAACTACGACCTCAATGTCGAAAGAATCATATGTACCACACCATCTCCTTCTGGTATCTTTAACCTTTCACCTATAAATAGATGGTTATACTTTCTTAGTTAACGTCGTGTGTATGCGCAAGTAAATTCGATAAACTTTGTAAATCACCTTTCCACCGCGACTTGTGTACACAGACCCCATATGCTGTGGGGATTCGGCGTGGGGCAAGGTGTGCCTGCACGCCCTGCGGCGTCCCATCCGGCGGGCCCCGCCCCATTTTCCTTTCCCCATCCCCACCTCCTCCTCCTCCTCCTTTTCCATCTTGGTATAGCTGCACTTATCGAGCGCCGGCTACAGGGCAAACCAGCTCACGGCCCGTGGCCCACGGCGCCCGCGCCTCCCCGCCCACCCGCGCACCCCGCCCCGCCACACGCCACCCTTCCACCCCCGCCGCCGTCTACATTCGCTCGCGTGGCTTCCGCGCCGCCGCCGGGCAAACTTGTTAGCAACTTGGCGCTAACCCCTTCGCCACACCTCCCTCCCGCAGTCCCGCGGGGCGAGAGCGCATGCGCGTGGAGACTTTTAGCGCAGTTGTAAGTTCCTCGACGTGTCAACACCGGCCGTACGCTCGCTCCGCTGCCGCCGTAGTCGCGATCGCGGCTGATTACAAATCCCTCCACGGTCTCGCTCTGCCCCCCTCCGCGCCACGCCCCCTCGCTGCCCACGCGGCCTCGTCGGTGGTGGTTGGAGGGACCGGCATAGGCCAACGATTTCCGTCCGATGGGTTTCCGGGAGGACTTGACTACTCGGGAGAACGTGGAACTGGTTGTGGTAATGCTAACGGGCTGCGGTCCATACACCAGCGAGTGAGGTTCTCGAAGTTCATTCGTTGTGTTTAAAATGTCGTAATTTTGTCTTTCTCCATTGGCCCCATAGCTGAGAATGCGAACAATGGAACGGGTGAGGGGGAAGAACTGAAATAATAATGAAAGCAACAAATTGACGTAATAATAAAGGTCAGACTTCTGCTGCGTGCTGGTATATGGCCACAATTAAAGCACACCAAGTTTCCACTTTGGTAAGGTTTTAACCACAATGGTGAAACATCTGATACGGGATTTCTCTTTATCTATGAAAACGAACTGTGCAGAGTTAAGACTTCACCATAATTAACTCCAGCTTAACTTCATAAGGTACATGGGATTTGAAATTTTGAAATTGTCGTTCTCCAGTACAAGAGTTTTCTGGAGTACAGGCAAATAGAGTCTCCAGTACAATGGGTTTAGAGTATTTAAATGCGTTCCCATATGTGTTGTGAATATTGAACATGTCGGATGTGCCGGTTTGTAAAAGCCCTCAAAGGTGAGGGCGTCTATCGCGAAGCATAAGGAAGGTGCCTTCTACGAAATCTCTGTAACCCATGCGCCGAAAAGTTCAACAGGGGGTGAGTTGAGAGTGATTGGGCCTTTGCAAAAATCATTGATATTTTGACTTAATAACGGTAATTGATTGTCAAGGAGGCAACATGGCAGTAAATAAAAAATTTAGCACATATGAATTTGAAGGTTTTTCTACGCAGTTCTAATCAGTGCTCGTTCAGTAAGCAGAGAGAGTATATTTTAGATATGTTTCTTGTTCAGCAGACATTTATCATAAATACGTCTGTAGTCGCGGAATTCGTTTACCCATTGCTACGCTGTTTGACAGCGAAGAAACATTACATACTACACACAAAAATCAGGCATTACTAAACTTTACTCTTATAATAAAACTTTAAAATTATTATAATTGGATAGTAGACAGATATAATGATTATTTTAGTTATTAAAAGCATCGTATTATTTTATAATCGTACCATTTTGAATTTAAAATACTTGAAATCGAAATTACGTGTACTTAGAAAACTAACTTCATATGAAATTCGTGGCATTCTTCTATTGGTTATCTTGGTACTTTACACATTCACTTCAAAATTTAAAACTGTCGCACTATAATTAAAAACATTATTTAATCATCCTTTCGATTCATTAACAATTGATAGATAGGTTCCGAAGGATTCAATCTTTGGTTCTATCCTCTTTCTCACGTAAAATATATGCCCTTCTCTGTTACAAACGGAAGTATAGTTTTGTTTACTCAAGACAAAAATATTCCTTACGAAAAGGAACTAAAAGTAGTAGTAGCATTACTCAGATAATTCTGTATATGCTAGTGTTGTTGCTGGAGAAAAGGTTTTGTTCTAGTAAAGTTATTTCAACGCTACCTACCTACTTTTCCTCTTTAAGGAAATTTTTGCGAGATACCTGTTAAAACTTCTTGAAACTACTTACGAGAGGCGACTATCTTACAGACGCGACTATCTTACGCACGGTTTTATAAACTCTCGCGGTTACGGATCTCTGTTACAGAGCAGTATCACACATTTCTCTTGTGTTCAAGGAAGGTCTTTTTACGAAAGAACCTGCTTTTACCAGGCAATGCGTTTAAGACAAGAGAGTAAAGATAAATATTTCTGCTATTGTTTTTTTTCTTATCAATAAAATTGATGTCAAAGCATTGCGGTTAATTTTTCAAATAACTGTAAGATATGGCCTATTTTATACATATGTTTACATTGCATACCTAATTTATATGGTGCAATTGCATGTAACTACACTGATTATTCTCGTGTTATTTGTAACAATTAGTAATATTATATTTCTGATTGAATCCATGCGTTCCCATTATTTCTTATTGTGTAAGGCAATACAGCTGCCTCGGCTTTCAAAAATGTCTCTTTTTGAAAACTCAAAAGTTTTAATGAAAATGGCCCTTTCGTCGGTGTATTGATATCTATTCTTAGAAATAGTTTTAGGAGAGAAAAAAATTCAAAATTACATGAAAACTATTCATATTTTTGAGAAAAGTGTGTATAAAATTATTTAAAAGGATAGTATTGTAGAATATGTTGTATTATTTAGTTTCAATGATAAAGGTGAAGGGGAAGTAAAAAAAGTTGAAAATTGAGCCTACGAGATATTATTATGAGCATTTTGATGTTTGAACAAGAAATTAAAAGAAAAATCAAGATATTTTGACAGACATCAAGATATTTTTGAGGACATTTCGAAAATGTCGTAAGAACTTCATGTAAAGTACCCACAATATTAATAAAAATTCCGTGTGAAACTTGCAGGAGTTCGAGATTGGCTAGATCGATCAGGGAAGATGTATTTCGGAGGAAAATCCTCAGTACGATGTAGATGCTAGAGTTACACACAGACACAAGAACGAACGACGTACGCGTTTGGAAAAATCACATAATCTTTGGCAATGGGAAACCTTGAGTAGTTTATCTCCGTAAAAATCTTCACATCCCTTTTATATTATTACTTAAGTTTATGATTCATATTCAAAAATGTAATATTTACTCATCAATTCAATTTTCATTTGCATGGAACATGTTTATCGTTTTATGTAAAAAACTGAAGGAATCACATTATTATTTAAACAAAGACTACTTACAATAGTTTGGAACATGCATTTGATGGAATTGATTGCAATACAAATCATACACAACATTCAATGCAATGTTATTTTACGTTTTATTTTCGTTATATCATGTTTGCTTATTTGCTCTTCGGCAACAAATTATTTATTTTTGGGATAAAAAATAAGGGTTCAAGATCTTGAATGAAGGTTGTTTCTCCATAAGAATAACATAAATAAATGTTTTGTTTATATTTATAAGGAAAATACCATATCGGTGGTGTTTGAAAGAAGGATTGGTAGCCCTTGTTTGCAAAAATGTAGAATGTCACTCTGCACTAAAAATATTTATAAGTACTGTGTAAAGATATTAAACATTAACAAAACTGTAAGAAAACAAAAAAATATTTGAAATTAATGAAAATTTGTTCATTAACATATTTGGTAAGTGTCAAAGGCAGAATCGTTTTAAAAATGTTATTTCTCAACATAGTTAAATTCTCTGTGCTTGGCCGCTTAGTATCATCTTAATAAAAGTAATGTTTACTCTCTATAGTCGATCGTTATCGCTGTCGTCATTTGCATTCCATCTTTTCGAAGGTTTTTGAAATAGCTTTAATTTTATGTATTAGTTCCATTCTATGTATTTCTTTTCTTCTTTACTCTATATCCTTTTTACGTCTGTTAGCAATTTTGCCAGAGCATGTTATCATGGCAGCAATCTTTTCTATCTTAAAGACAATGATTTTGGGAGCATAGTACACCATCCTTTTTGGCTTCTGTAATTTAAAATTACAGAAACATGTACATTACTCATATGCTAATATAATGCTACTAATATAGATCTTACAATTTTTTCTAGTAATTTTGTATGCAATATAACGTCCCTAGTGTCTCAGAGAAAAATCACATTGCTTGGCCTTGTATTCTTCTATGTTACACTGAGTGTCACTAAGGTTTTATGTGTGGCTTTCTCAATCACCTACTTGCAACTTACATTTTATAACTTATTCCCTCTGAAAAATGAAACACTACAAATTCCACTGTCTATACGAATTCCCTTCTGCAAAGTTTAGACTTTCTGAGAAATTTGCACATCAGATAATACTTCAGCATTTAGATATAGAAGAAATATTTGCATTCCGTGGGAGAAGGGATATTTGTGCTTCCTTCTTTCTGCCTCTGTTCCCTCGAGCTGAAGTTCGAATTTTTCGGGTTTTGGACGGAGAGCCTATGGAACGAAACTCGTTATCACAAAATATTCCATCGTTTGAATTTGTCCTTTCTCCTTCGAGATTCGAGGCATCGCTGCTTCACTGGGTTGGTTTCTCTGGCAAATGGCGACGCGCCGTCCGCACAAAAGGGCAGAGGGCGAAGGGCGGCGGCGCCTGGGGCTTCCTCGGCAGAAGGGTGGCGCGGGGCCAGGACGACGATGGAAAAGACAGCGGGGCAGCCAGCATCAAGGCATCTCAGGACTGGACATGGGTGCAAATGATGACCGCATACATCGAAAAGTAATAAGATCATCCTTTGGCGATAAATATTGGTAGCCAACACTATATTCGTGGCAACTCTTACAGCGTTTAGGGAATATGAATTTTAAAAATAAAATTATATAATTATTAACTATTAAAAGATAAGAATAAAATATCTATAAAATTTATTTCTTTTGTGCACAGTAATCCTTTATATTTTGTATCTACACATTTGTCCGTTTGTTTCTTACGTGCTGTTTCTGTCAACTGTTCAATAAATGTCATTGTACCTACAAACATGTAATTTACTCTGATATAAGAAAAACTTATGAATGTTTTCCATACTTCATATACTCATTATAAATTATTGTCGAAAGATTGCTTTCTTTTTCAGCACTAGCACATAAGAGACACTAATATAAAAAAATACGGGACTTAAAAAATGTCAAATGGAAACTAGAAGTGAACTATCTTGGCTGGAACAATATAATCAAATTCAAAATGAAACCAAAATTTGCACCTAATTCTTTGCGAAGGAATGGACGCTTTTAAAACCGCGTAACATTTGTTTTGGCAAATTGTGCTTCTAGAAAGCTGCTACTCGGAGAAGAATTCACGGGGCAAGCTGCTTTGATCGGTCCTTAAAATTGTTCCGTCCGATCAGATTCAGACGGGTAAGTCATTCCCACGGGAATCGAACCCTAACCTCCCATTTGTTCTAACCGCCTGCGCTACCGAGTCCGTCAGCTTTTCAGACAACAATTAAAGATGTCATTGCCAACAATGTCGTCGTCAACTACGTCGTAGTCGTTTTGTGGCTTCCATCTAGCAGACAACTGATGATGATGGCTAAGTCATCGAAAGCTGCTATTGCATTAAAAAATATTGTTGGCAATGACAACATCTTTAATTATTTTAAAAATGCCAAAGATATCTTACCACAACACCTATATTTTCAGACAACATTTAAGAGTTAACAGCTGCTGTGCAAAACCACACAAAACAGTTTTAAAAAATAGCACGTATACTGCTAACAACGAAATACTCCAAATAAGACATTTTAAGAAAATCAGTCTTTGCAAATATTGCTATAATATATAGTGTATACACAGTACAAAGTTCTTTACATACCAAGAGTATAAGAAAAATCCATAACGCAAAACGTAAAGAGTAAATATTTAATGGCAGGCGGTCTTCCTTGGAGCCGTACTGTCGCATGACGCCAGCTGTGTTGTAAGCAGTGACGCACTCAATGGAAGAATACAATCGGTATGCTTTGTGTAATGGATAGAATAAAGCAATTGAATATTTGCTTTCTTCAGTCGAAATGGAAACTGTTTAATGGTTTTAGAATTTTCCCGGGTTACTGGTATCTGACAAAACCATTAACATTTCATACATTGTCAGAGGCAGCATCTGGTAGTAAACTCCATCAGGCTGTAATTTTCTTTCAATTACTGTGCGCACTAGAAATCAGTAATAAACACAGAAAAACTGTGCTACTAAGAAATATTCCACAACTCTGCTTTGACGCCAGTAGCTTTCAAAATATCTTCTATGATACAGAAAAAAGTAAGGTCAGTGTTTGAAAAAGAAAATCAATAACAAAATATTTCAAGACTTGCGTTAATATTGTGCTGTTGTCCCATCTTTTGTAAAACGTTAATTCCTGTAAATTTGTATTTTGAAATAAAGGCTTCGTGCTAGCAATCCAAGATGAATTTGTTCATATCGACAATTACTTAAAGCATATTCAGAAAAATCCTTTAGTTCGCTCAGATATATTCCTTGGATGTAGAGTATTTACAGAAATTAAATCAGGATGTGAAACCATGGAACACACGCAAACTACTTAATGTGCTTAAACCAGATTGATTTTTGCTTCAATAATGTGGTGACAGGGGAAGTCCATAATAAGTGAACTATTTTCGATTTCCAAACATTTAGATGTTTAAATGAAAATACGACATACCATATTAATGAGAGTTTTTTTTCCACTCGAACAAATTCTTTACAAAGAAATAAGCAGTTCTTTAAAAAATTGAAAATGTCGGAACGGTCTCACTGTCGATCGGTCTGTTGTTCAAATTCGAAGGATTTTGTGATAAGTCAGATCGACCGGGGAATATCTTTTTTAGAGAAACTCCTGAGTACGGTTTAGGTGCTCTCGCTGATAACAGACAGCGTATACCTGCACGGACAACCACTCCACACGTAACTCATGTTCTACTAGGGGGCACAAGTTCCCGGGGTGTGCACCTATGGCTTTTCACCATTACCCGCTCCGAGATGGCCGAGATCGTTAAGGCAGTAGTCTCGCCTCGCAGCGATCTCGGACCAGAAGATCGGGCATTCGAGTCCCGCCTCGGGCATGGTTGTATTGTGCGTCTTTGTATGTGCGTATCTTCTTCATCATTAATCATCACAATTTCACCCCATCTCCCATTTCTATCTACTCTGAGGTATAAACATGGAATAAGAGTTAAGATGCTGATCCCCCAGTAGAAAGAAACGTGCACCTATCCCGATATTCAAAGACTGAGGCCATGCGGGATGCACCTATCGCATGGCCTTATGATGGCCGATTCGCGAAATAACAACAACAACAACAACAACAACAATAATAATAATAATAATAATAATAATAATAATAATAATAATAATAATAATAATAATGATAATAACATCCGAGGGATTTAATTCAAATATTTTCACATGCTCCGACGTCGTTGTCGATTGCGCGCTCATCTATTTCTCGCTGCGATGCGTGCAGGGGCGAGGTTGATGGTCGGAGGGGGCGGGCGGAGCGGGCGGAGCGGGCGGAGCGGGCGGCGCAGGCGCGTCCATGGCCTCCTAATTGCAGGACGCAGCCTTCGCCGGTTTTCCAGCCGCCACCGCGCCGTCCCGCCCGCACCGCTCCGCTCCGCACCGCGCGCTTAAGCCAATTTTTAAGACAAACAATTATGCTGGCGTAATTGAGAGGTCGCCCCGCTCGTAATGGAAATGCCTCCTCTCCCGCCTCCGCTCCGCCCCGTCTCCGCTTGTCTCGCCTCCGCCCCTGTGCTCGTCCTCGGCTTCGTTCCCACCTCCATTTCCGCCTCCACCCGGGCACCGCTCCCCCCTGTTTCAGCTCCTGTCTGCGTTCCCTCCTCTACGTTGACTGCTGTACATGACTAGGACATCGTCCGACTCCCGCCATGCACATGCCTCAGCTCCCGCTAACACTCCCGCCACTGCCCCCGCTTCCGCTCTCGCCTCCGCTCTCGCTTCCGCTCTCGTCTCCGCTCTCGTCTCCGCTCTCTTCTCCACTCTCGTCTCCATTCTCGTCTTCGCTTTCGCTCCCGCCTCCGCAAACTGTCTCCGCTCCCACCAACGCTTCCGTCTGCCCTTCACCCTTCGCCCCCGCCTCCTCCTCTCACTCCTTCGCCCATGTGTCTCCCGTCCCAGCCTCTGCCGTACTGACCTTCACCCGTCCTTCACTCTCCCATTCATTACCTCCCGGTTCCGCTACCACCAGTCTACGCTCTCATCTCCACCACCGGGTGAGGGCGGGTCCGGAGGCGTCCGGGCTCCCTTGCACCCGCGCCTGTATTCTCGCCTCTGTCCACACCTATACTCAGTTCTACCTCAATCTCCGCATCCTCTCCTCCCTAATGTCTTCTTCTCGCCTTCACATTGTCTCTGCCACTGCCCCTCCTTCGAATCTCGTGTTTTCTCCCTCTCATCGCCTCCTCCGCCTCACAACTGCTTCAGTGTCTTGCTCGTTTACCTGCTTTCGTCCGCCACCGGCTCCCGTTTCTGTCCTTCTCTCCAGCCCTGCCCAGCTCCACCTCCTCGCACCCCAGCTCCCGACTAGTCTGCTCGTCGACTCACCTGCAACCTTTCAGCACCTCAGCACATCTCGGTAGGAGAGGTCGACAACGACGGTATATCGATCTTCGAACTCGCCAACCCCTTTTGCAGCCTCTGAGCCGAGGTATTAATTTGAGCTCTACTCAATTTCATCATGTCCTGTTCCCTTGTCTTCCACCTTTTCTCCCAGACCAAGACAAATGTCCGCCCAGGGTATTGTTCCCCCGCGGAGAGACTCAGGTTGCCGGTTCGTTCCGTCGATGCAATGCGATGCCGAAATCTTGCAGGATTACCTCACCGAAAACTTTCATTTTCATTTCTATTAGATGACAGTTAAAATTAAGTAATTATTGAGTGACATTGTTTTTGGAAACTGTTGCTTATTACATCAGGTTTTCTTATTAAAGATACAGCTAAAAGCATATTCTTCTCACTTTTATTAATCATAGGCAGTATGTTAATAAAATCTGAAATGATAGTTCAATTTTGTAAATTCAAGAAATTTCAAATATTTTTTTATTTTATAGGTAATTGTTACAAACAAATTAGCTTATTTGAGGATTCCAAATATCATTTGAAAGCCTGTGAGCAGGTGAGATTTACCTTTTAAGTAATTTTTCGTGAATTTGTTATTTAGATATTTAATCAAACATTTCCAAAAGAAATGATTCTTTGGTGAATCTAATAACTAATTAATCTTCCAACAACTAATTATTTCTGTATTGTTTATTGACGTAAAACATGGATAATAATTGTTCAAACATGATTGATGTTGATAAAGGCAAAGTACATAAATACAAGTTAATTTACAGTGACAGTTGATACAGCAGGAAGCACTTTAAGCAGGAACACAAGGTAATCGTTGGATTTGTAAAGAATTAATGACGTTTCATTTGTGACAATTCATGACATTTATTAACAATGTAAATAACAGTAGTTGAAATATTCCCCTTGATCAGCCGTCATTGATGACAATAGGGGTCCCAGTAATTCGCTGACAAATATTTATCTGGAAAGCCCAAGATGCCACCACCCAATTTAGAACAAGGCTCCATTTAGGGCGAATTACCAAAGAAGGAGATATATGAAGCAATTTCGAAGAAAAGGAACAAGTTGCGAAGAAGATCTCCAGAAGCGGGCGAAAGGAGCAGAGAAATGATCGAAGAGTAATGGCTTCCCCACCAGGTGAAGAGAGCAGGGGCATGCGGTGGGGGCGGCGGCGGGGCGGTAGACCGCAAGGTGCAATGGATGGGGCTCGTTTGCAGGGGCTCCCTCGTTCGACAGGGAGGGGGAAGGAGGGGAAGGTTCCTTGGACCTGTGTGTTTCAGAGGCCCTCACCAAATGTTGGCAGTATTTGGATTTTAAAGAAACAAAAATAGAAATTATTTTTCAATATATTTTGTAAATACGTAAACTGAACATTTTAAAAAAATCATTATTTTCAATTGTTTTTAAATTTTGATCAAAATGTAAGAAATTTCATCTATATCATTCGGTAAAAGAAACAATTTAAAATAATGCCCAGTTCAATTCAGTTTCCGGGAGACTTGTTCTCAGAAAAAATGAAATTGACTCTATTATTGAAATCCTTGTGACTGTAATAAAAATATTATCATGTACAAATTTCCGGTAAAACAGTATGACTTGTAAACATTATTACTTGATCTGTAATAATTATAAAGTTTCCAAGTCTTTAAATGTTTCTCCGTTGTTTCTCTTCAACATATTTTTTGTTTTCGTAACGTTAATGATCTTTTGCTCAAATGCCAATATAAAACATATTATTTGTAAACTAACAAAGTGTCTTACACAACCTTACCAATGCCTCCTTTCCAGTTAAATTATTTCTCAAACACACTGATCTCTACAATTATATTTATTGGGAAAAGTTGCAATAATTCCTGAAATTAAATTTTATACATGTAAAATTTAATTTTTGATGATTTAATACAATACAGAAGAGAAAATAAATATATTTTAATAAAAAATTATGAAAACACGGTTTTGGTATAACGGATGTGAGGAGAATATTAATTATTACAGGCTACAGATAATATTATATGACAATTAATATAGTTTAATCGCTTTTTTTCAAACAATTTTTCATAATTTAAAGCCTTTTGTAATAATATCTATAGTTCTCAAGAACTGTCCTAATATTTGCTTTGAGTTTTTATTGGGCTTTGTCCCATCGTGGTCCTTATGAAAGCTATGATGCTAGATGACAAGAAAGGTTCATTTTGTAAGTCTGTTGCCTCGTGGATTTCGTCGGATGCTTTTCAACTCCAAACAGGAGTTTTTGTGACCGTGGAGGTGCTGAGTGGGGGCGCCCAATCGGCGCCACAAACCTACTTACTGCTGCTGCTGCTGCAACGGGGAGGGGGGAGGCGAGGGGCTCAGGCGAGACGGAAAGAGTGTGGGGAGCGGGGGAAGAAGAGGGGCGTGTTCGCCGCGTAACCACATTAGCGAAAGCGGCGCTGCCCCGGCGGTGTGGCGCGGTGAGGCGGGGTCGCTCGGCGTG
>BOPP01000083.1:5298779-5324234 GCA_017312745.1 Gryllus bimaculatus
TGGGGAATGTGTGTGGCGGGCAAGGGACGGTCAGGCAAGAGGAACATGGTTTTTCCGCAGTGCGGGCCGGCCGCTGGCCGCGCTCGGCCGGACAGTGAATGGCAGCGGACTGCCGGCAGCGCGCTCTTTGCTCTTTGGGCGACGCAACAGGCGCGCCGCCAACCCTCACCCCTCCCCGTTCAACGTCACACAGTGGGCCAAAACATATTCCATAGCATATGTTTCACGATTTCGAAGCGTAGATTTTCTCAATACTACACGGGTGCATTGTAAATTACAGATAAATCTACGAAAGCCATGGAATGGCAGGTAAATTAATTTTTTATAATTTACTAATTTATAAAAACACTAAATGTAGTTGTGGAATGGCGGATAATAAATTTAGTACACAGAAACAGGGCAAGAAACAATATTTATGAAGAAAATGTTAGTAGTAATTAACAAATATTTCAAATATATTACTTGATAAAATTGTACATATATCAGTAATTAGTATCAATATTACACGACGTAAATATGACGAATATGCTAGTTTAGGTAATAATACAAAATCGGTAAATCCTTAGCCATAAAAACCCGATAACAGTAATTTGTCTTTATACAACATAACCTAGGATTATGGATTATGAAGTATTCCTAAGATTTTGGATTATGAAGTATTCCACTCTCATAATGTGCCCTTTAAAAGGTGACATTTTTAGTTTTCCCTTGAATATATTTTTCTGAAGAAACGAAATGTTTCTTTTAAGAATTATTTGGTGCCTTATGAAAAATAACTGCAATAATCACGCTTTTTTACATTCTATTAACGAGTCGTTTTTCTCGACTTTAGGAAACGACGACTTTTGTGAAATGAGTTACTAGGGTATTCTTGTTAGCGAGATACAGAGCTCACCTTTTGATTTCGGTAAGTTTATCTTAATCAGTTAAGATAGGATGGAGAATTTAACTTGCTATCTACGTTTATACTTAAAAATGCGAACAGAAAGTTCCAATCTGTGTATTTTAGCATTATTGGTAAAATTAACTACAGAATCACGAACCTGACACTTTGGCGAGAGAGGTTGAATAGAGGTACACATGATGTGATAGACTGTGTGAAAGAAAAACTCTTTAAAGCTGATATAGTAAGATAGTAAAAAGGCTCGGCAATGGGGAGAAAGGAATGGTGTTACATGACACATGAGCAAAATATATTCGCATCAACGTAGAAATAACGTCTAAGGGGGGAATAAGATGTGTCAACCAAAACAAAATGTGAATAGATAATTTAATTTACATATCATTCGCCGAAAATCGATAGATGTGTTGTTTATGAGCTATATCAAATCAGATAAAAATGTTAGGATATATTAAAAACATTTTGAATGAAGTTACGATTTAAAATCCAAATGTGAATAACGTAATTAAATAGAATAAGAGCTATGTTTCGCAGAATCAAAGAAATTCGCTTCATTTTCAGTGGTAGATTTTATTGCTAAAATATAACAGAAAGAAACAAGATATGGATATGGAGAAATGGAAAAGAAATGAAACTTGAAGATATTCTTCAGTTCAATAAGTGGGCAATATTAATTTTCAAACAGAAGTGGATACATTACCATGTGAAATTTGTTTCCCAATTTCGTTTTTTAAATTATGACTCAAAATAATTCGAAATAATTCTTTCAGAGTTGGCTATTTACTGATGTCAAGTATTTTCATAACACTAGTAAACATGTCAGTTTTAATAAACTACCATTTTCCCAGCCTGAAAATCTGTGTTTAAATTCACATAATAGGAGTAATTAGTTACAAATTGAAATTTGAGAATATCCACTTGTCAATGTTTATTAACTGATTCAAGACGTTCTCTACAATCTTTTTCTGAACTTATTCCTTCAGTGCTAATATATGTCCTAAAGAGCAAATACTAAACAAAGAAAAAAATTCTCAAAATAAATACACTTTTAAATTGATGCCAGAACATTACAGGCGATACTATGAGGACAGCGTTTTTGCAGCAAAAATATACTTCATTACTGTAGCAATTCACTAAACCACTACACAACTTTCTTCACTACCCCTGATAAGTAAGCTTTCTCTCAATAATTGTTTTTAGACTCATGCATGTTTTAGTTGAAAAAATCCTACTCTGAAGTTTAAATCACTATTATCTGTAGGAACATATAATACCTTGTTGAGAAACGTTTTCAGAAAATTTCCATTTTTCAAGCAGCTATTCCTTCCTCGGTAAACGTTTCGGGTGGTGGTGACGAATAGGAAGTTTTACAAGTGATCGTAACAGATTCTGCATTGGACGAGATGTGCCGCATCACTTCGAAAATTGAAAACATTCAATCTGGATATACCGGCTGGGGGTGGTTCAGGCCATCTACTGTACAGTGCCTCTGATGGGGAAGCTCTGGAGTTCCAGTTCCGACGGTGGCAGGATTTTCGATTTCAGCTTGAGCGCTAGGTAGAATTCAGCCTCTAACGGGAGGAGAATTTTAACGGCCTGCTGCTCTGATAGATAATTTTCCGGGGTGTCGCCCATCAACACCAGGCGAATGCCGGAACAGAACCCTAAAAAATGGGCCACGGACCGCGCGCAATCTTTCCTTCCTCATCCTTGTCGTATCCTCACACGTTACGTACCCATAGCTATACTTACATGCAGTATATTACACTTTTCAAGAGTTTAGAGTTTGTCCTGGCTGGGGCGGGCCTCACTGGTGCTCATCTCATCTCATAATACCCCGCTATCTCCCGCAATAAGAACATGCCCTACACTTAGTCATTGCAATAATTGTAATATATTTACATAAATTTAGCGATTTGTCGTATTACACAATATCTGACTAAAGTGCTATTAGTTATATTCGTCTTTTAAAGTCAATACTGAGGTAATTCCCTACAATTCTTCCGACCACTTAAATGTAGTTTTTATGCACACTCATAAAGATTAGATACTGTCAATTAGTGATTTGATTTAATAAATAAATTACAGTATAAAATACACACTACGAAGGAACTACCAACTTTTTTGTCCAGGATTTTTTCTATTTCAGATGACTGTGCCACACCTAATATCAGCGCTTGTTGCGTTGTTTGCCTTAGCTACGCCGCGTCCTATTTTCCACTTCTTTCACTGCAGGTTCCTGTGCGCGGCATTTTCTGCTCTTTTCACAGTCACCGTACCGGCTGTGTTAGAACATGACGTTGCGATTCTGTAAATGGAGCTCCATAGAATGTGAAAATGAAGTTTCACACACGAGTCTCTTTATGGCTAGGAATTTTGACAAGGTATGCTTTAAATGTATATGAACAGGAGAGTTCTAGAATACGATGGTTTATAAGGGTTAATGTTTTGTTTCTTTCCACTATACTCGAGCAGATACGGGGTAGTATTTCAACAATAGTTCAGAAATCACCGCAATAGTTCCTTTTCATATATCCATACGTTCCATCCTTATAATTATGCATTGCGTTTGCAACGTCTCCCAGTGGTCATTTTTGCCGTAACTTCCTGGGTAATTTTCGGAGACGTGAACGCCTTTTGAATTTCACTTTAAATTATGGGTCATTATTACTCGCACTATAATTTTCACCGCGATTAAGTACGGTGGTAATTGAGGCATTTCTTGAGTAATTGTCTAAGAAAATCGCTTTTAGAGGTCCATATCCACAGTTGTCACATTCGCAATAAATTAACAATGATATATTATTTATTTTGAATCATTTTATTTATTTTTATATCTGGTTAAGTAAAATTCTCTTACATTTAAATGACAATTCATTTTAATGTATGGGCAAATAAAATACGAACTATTTTGGTAGATTTCTCTAATGAATTACATCAACTTCAAAATTGCAAGAAATTTTTTTTAAAAAAGTTAATTTAGTTAGTTTAAAGGGTGTTTGTATACTTTTGCAGTTAGAATAGAAACACTAATAATTATCTTATTTGCCATTAGAATGTCATGTTATGAAGTCTAATTTAAAACAATTTCAATCAAGGACTTGACTAGTTTAACTTCAATTTTGTGATATCTCTGCATTCGTTCTGCGAAGATTTCGAATGCTCTTAAATACACCAATTCTTCAATAAAACACAGTGTATTGAGCTTTCTAACTAAAGTTTGAACTAGACAGTAGTGAGAGAAGTCAACGTGTCATACACGACTGCAATGTAGGCAATCCTCTGAGCAGAAATATAGTTAGTTGTCTACTCCCAAATAAATTTAGTAAAATAAAAATGTTATTTTAATTAACTTTTGATAATTCTCATTTAGGATTGCCTACAAATATATCCAAATTTGCGAAATATATCAAAATTCCATAATATTAATTTAGCGACATAAATATCATCCTGTTAATGCATCTTTGTCGTTGTCGTGAATAATTTGGTCTTCATGAGAGTTTATTAGTGTCGATTATTCTCTGTCCATTGGTTTATTTTGAGCTTCCAAGTGTATCTTTTACTTAACATGGAATATTATTTGAATTTTCTCTTATCTCTACTTCTCCTCCCTTCCACATATATTTATATTTGTATGTTCCCTACGTCTTATTCATCATCCAAAATATCTCATATCGAGTGCCCATTGCTATGCCAATTACTTTTCAATATCTCAAAACATAAGTTTTCGAGACTAAATATAGAAGATATATAGATTTTCGTAAATCGTACATTCTACGCATGAGAATAAATCTTCACTTTTTCGGGACCAACTGCATTTAGCATAGAGTCAGCGTGGCTTCTCTTATAGCTAGGTCGAATGCAGATATTCTGGAGAATTCTAGCGGCCGCCTGCTTTAATAGGTATGACTTCTAGGCCGTCCGGTACATATACTTTAATAGGTAGTGTTTTCTGGTTTCTCCGGACAATACTAGGCGAATGTCACAGCGGTACCCTAACGAATGAACCACAGATCGCACGGATAGTTTCTTGCTCTTCCTTGTTCTACCCTTCACCCTTCTTACACAGTTACACTTGCATGCACTACACGTCCACCCAGTCGAGAGATTAAAGCTAATCCCGGTTTGGGCGCTGACTCAATGGGGGATATCACCGCCACCTTCCTTGTTTAAACATTCACTACACGAAAGGGACTAATGACCATAGACGTTCACGTGCCCGGATAAAACAATGCTTCAATTTTTCGACATCAGACCACCGTAAAACTAGTGTTTCTGTCAAAAATACTATTTTCGCCTGCGGTATAACGGTGCTTTTTCTAGTATACTGCATATGTAGTATCCTGGAATGTAAAAGAAACAAAAAGAAATGGAGCAATTTGTCATCGATCTATGGAAAATTTGAAGATTATTGCAATAAACAAGTAAGCGTTGCCATGGACTTAAAATTTATCACAAACATAAATCGGACACAAAGAGGAATAAATATTTTAAATTGAGTAAAATGGAAATATAGGTTTTCACAACCTCGCTCTGACCCTCCATACCTACCCGTCTCTCCATGCCTCGTCAAGTCGTCATAGCCCTTCTCCCAGTTCCTCGCTCTGCCCCTGCTTCACTTCCTCCTGTCCAGCAATGTTCTTCCTGTCCACTCACACTCTCCCAGCGCTCATATTCCTCGTCCAGGTCTGCCCTACCCCCTCATCTGTTTGGACCTGCCTAACCTCGTGTCGCCCCGTTGGAATCGCTGCAATGCAACCCGTCATACACAAATGCATTGCGGATTACCAATAATAACGTCTTGACTAGAAGTGCAAACACGCTTATTTTTTCTCGCATCATTTCTAACATTTCTAATATTCGAAAATCTAGAGAAAATGACGAAATTAAATCTATTTTTATAAGCAAAAATGCTCTATTCGAGAAACAAATGAAACAATTGTTCCGTTTTTTAGAAATGTAAATTTGTTTTCATTGCTTTCAATGAAAACAAATTACGAAAAAACAATTCGTAGTTTCGAAAAATTTTACTTTATCTTATTTTAAAATATAGATTATTGAACCGATTTCATAAAACCCTCCGTCACCAGTTCACCAAGAATTGTTTCTGTGCCACTTTCTTTAAGAACTTCTGAATCTATTCGAAATAAAATGAAGACAAGTTCGAGGATTTTTGGGAAAATAATTTTTTTTAAAATATAAATTAAATTATTTGCAATTATGAACAAGGCTATCATTCACAAAAAATATCCGAAGATTACTTGTATTTTTGAACAGATGAACACGATTCAACGTAAAGATGAATCTATATGGATCAGATTTCATTAAAGAAAAATATTTATCTTAAATTCTGTAATTGTAGCAAGGCACCGAAAAAATTTTGAATTTTTGTAATATTTGAAAATTTAGAGAGTTCGTCCTTTGCTATATCCCAGGAGAAAAATTAATTTAAACATTTATATCCAATTTTGAGATAAGTTTGCAAATTCTCTATAGACCGCACGTAAAATGCACCCAAAATCCAAATATCCTTTTCAAAAGGCAAAGCCTTGAACTCGTGCAGCTTTGTCGGGAATATTTATTTCGAGAAAATTGTCAGATCTCTATATATAGGCGCTTGCGTTGATCTCAGATGGCCGGCCGGCCGAAGAGAGGTTTTGTGGTAAATCAGTGTTTTTGGTACCAAAGGTTTTTGAGGAAATATTTGTTTAAAATTGACTATATTCACCCCAAACTACATAAAAAATAATATTTTTTTGGCAAATTGTACATGAACGTATTTGAAGATTTATCATTGAACAACAGAGTTCATTAAGGGAAAATTTGTTTCTTAAATAATGTAGTTTTTGAAAGATGAAATCATTTTGGACTTTTGAAACTTTTGGTAACATTTTAGAAAATTTCAAAAATATTATTGAGGCTACGTGTAAAGTACTCATTAAAATTCCCAAGTAAATCAAAACATCCATTTCAAACCCGCAGGGCCACGAGTTCGTTCAATTAAATTGGGGAATATCAATTTTTGAGGAAACCGTTTGTATTGTTGCGGTTCTAGGGTTGACCGCAGAGAGACAGACGGACAGACAGACTAGCGGACGGACAGTCAGACAGATAGAAAGACAGAGAGATGTTTGTCATTAATCGGTTTTTCAGTATCAAGGATCCACAAAACGTGAATTCTGAGTAAAGGAAGTAATTTGCTACAACTAGCTACCCGATTTATCCAAATCTTTCGATATTGGGGTCCCACAATACGAGTGTTTCTGAGTAATAATCGATACATTCCGCTGCAGCATTACAATGTTTTCCTTTTACAACCTAATTACTCAGTAGGCTAGGCATGAAAATACCTATATTCCTGCTTCATCTGTTTATCATGCCACAAAACGTGCCGGAATGGAGCAGATTCTACCGGCAGTATAGTTCAAACATTTTATAAATCAGGACAAACGGGCTAGACTAGAAAAAAAGAACGAGAGCAATAGCACGTGTCCTGTTGGTTAATTAAAGAGAAAACAATAGTCATTGAACTAAATCGAGCATCCTTCCCTATCTTGCCCCCCTTTTGGTGAAACATACCCTGAAATATGATAGAAGGGGCGTACATTTGGCTGTTAAACCGAAAATATCAGTTTTTATAAGCATGCACATGATGTTTACTTTGGCCGCACTCTTTGAATTGAATTTGCCTTATTTTAAGTGGCGAGACTCGAGCCATCAGGCCCGCTCTTCCGACTGACCACGCAAATTTCGCTACGCCCCTTTCACCAACTAGGAGAGAAACAGGCGATTTGAATTTAGCTCAGAGGCGTCATTTAGGCTTGAGGATCTTTTACATGCTAGTAAATCAACGAACATGGGACAGACCGGCTTTACTTCCCCTCCGGAAGGTAAGGCGTACGAAGGGATTTTTTCGCCCTTAAAAAAACCACCAGGCTTCGATCGATTTTGAAGACCCGCCAACTTGGGTACAAAACAGTTCCAAGTACACTAACTTACAACCATCGCCGCCGCCACATCATCGGTGCCCGTAGTAAACAAATCGACAACTTTCGACAACAGCTCGAAACAAGAGGCAAACTGTGTGATATCAGGCCGCGCCGCGTTGCTCTGTACTCGAAGTGGCCGCGCTTGCAAGCGGATTTTCGTCGTTCGCCGGCAAACGCGTTTAACTCGAGGCAAGGAGGATAGGACGGGGTGGGCGAAGGGCTGGCGAGAACCTCCGGCGCCAGAAGTCGGACCTTCCCATTCGGGGCGGCGCCGCCCGGACGCCACCCTCCGCCCCCCGCCCGCCCCGCTCCGCCCCGCCCCGCCCCGCCCGCCACATCCCCGTCCTCGACGCCGCCGTTGCGGCTACAATGGCCATTGTTCCGCGCCTTTGTTTGGCGAGAGGTTCCGCGGACGCGTGCCGCCCCGGCCTCGCTACCTGTTTCCCCTCCTCTTTTTCTCCCTCCTCATCCCACAGCTTCCTCCCCCTTCGCCCCTCTGCTTCTCTCTTTGCGGGCTCTGCCCTACGAGCGTCCTGAGATCTTCATTACGCGCCTGGTTAAGAAATTCTTTCTTCCCGGTTTTTCAAGATAGAAATGACCGAGGGTTGTCTCACTCATGGAAATATTGATGACTTTCATTTAATCGAATATGAATCTGTGTATCGTATTATAGTATAATTACCTATAAATAGTTTGTTAAAAATAAAAAAAATTCTTAACAAAGTATTTGTGATGTTTACAATACACAAATACTTTGCACCGTGTAATAATTTAAGTATTATATTTAAATAAGTATTAAAAAATAGAATTAAAGATTTAACTTTATTTTTAAGTAGGTTATGCGTTTAGAGCTGTTAATGTTTGAGAGCTGTATAAGACGTATGTATTGCTGTTATGACTAAAGCACCTCATGACATTTAACAATAATAAATTTATTTAAAAAGTATTTTCAAACGAGACATTCAAATTACACACTTTTTTTATCAATATTTTCAATTTGTGTTACCCTAGAATAGTAAGCCCTCGCTCTTTCATCTCCATTAAATATGATACTGCTGGACAATGATTTTCTAGGATGGGATAAATTATTTCACCATAATAAACGTTTTAATTTTTCATTCAGCATAATACAGCATTATATTTCCCTGTTATTTGTAAATGTATAAAAAAATTAAATGAAACATGTGTGGAAACTATTAATGAATTACATACTTTATTGATGCATTTTTGAAATCTTAATGGAGTGTATTCAATTGCATCAAAGTGTAAAAATAATTTTTTTATGAATAGAAGACAGTTCAAAAACAAAACTCATTACTTATACCGTTGAGATTTTACATTATTACTAAGTATTCATATTTTCTTACTTTTATTCAGTTGTAAATAGTGAAAAATCGAAAAACAAAGTACACAAGAAATATAATCAGCAGAGGTGATACCCACAAGGCTTTGTACGCTGAAAATTACACACGAGACATAAAAGTCGAAAATTAACCTTCCGTTGGCTGACGGTGAGCACTGCGTTCACCAGTGGTCTTGACGTACTCAGACAATTTTTTTACACATGTTTTCGTTCTAATGCCAATTTTTACAATTATAATTTTTCAAAATATTAATTATTTTTTAGAATTAAAGCAAATTATTGCAATGGAAATATACAAAACATTAGAGGTAATGTATGCTGTTTGAAAACTATTTCATATTTTTCTTTAAAATGGTTATAGAAAATAACAGTATTTTTTCAACACAAAATAGGCTTCATTTATAATTCATATTGTGGTTTTCCCGTTTTCTTTTGAAAACATAAGACTCATTTAATTATTTAATTTTGTATTAATTGCGATTACAGTATTTTATTTTTAAACAATCGAATCTTAATGAAATATGAAATATATAAAAGAATGTAGCATCTAGTATTTGTGCACATAACTAGAACAGTACAACGGGGAATAACTTTAGTTTTTTTTGCCGAGATGCAATACCTTTGACAACGCTTCCGCAATTTTGTCAGCAATGGTATTAAAGGTGTACAAAAGGTAAACGAGATATGTCTCACAGTAGCTAGGACCACGATACGTTTTCTTTCACTCTCGTTTCATATTTGCTTTTAAAATGGGCCTCATCCTCTGCCTGAAGAGTAAAGTTATATAATGCCACTGTAATTTCTGACAACGAGTAGCATATAGAGGGAAATCAGATCCTCAAGAGCAAGTTGTTTAAATTAATTCGTTTCCCTTAAGAGTCATCCACAATATAGTACCATGTTTGATTACAAAGGAAATGCAGTTCAGGCATCCTATGTACCCAAAAACCTCTGAGTTAATTCTATTTATTTCGTGAAACTGGGTGAGCAATTCTACGTCTTCTGGAGCAAGGAAAAAGGTTATGATTTTGATTTTTGTAATAATTGCAAAAAGGAGAGCTAAAGACGAAGGCAAGACACACTAATAATCTGAAGAAAAGCTATTCAGTTTATATTATTAGAGATAAAGTAAACGCCATAATCACTGCTTAAATTAACTCAGTTGGGATAAAATAAATATAGCAAGACAAGAACAAATAACGCGGATGTTCCACGGTGAGCGAGGCGCTCACTTCGCATTCGCAACAAAAAACATGGGCTCGCTTATAAATGAATATGCAAATGCTCGCGATATTTCAATGACGTGCACTTAATACATTTCTAGAAAGCTGGACGGTGTTTGAAGAAAATATTGTTATTCTGTCTTTCAATTGGAGCAATTGAAATGAAAGGTGAGTGCGGCACTCACCCGCAATAAAATATTCAATATAAATGAAAGATAACAGAATTAAGATACTATAAGCATGTGGATGAAATATCATTTTGTAGAAATTGATGAATTACCATCCAAGAGACGCTGGGACGAAGAAAAGCAGAGTGACCAACTAAGAGGTGAAAAGATCTGTATCTCACAAATCAAAACAGATTGAATTGAATTGAATTAATGCCTTATTTTACATGGCGAGACAGATCTTCTTGCGAAATACATACGGATGATTATTTATTAAAAATATGTAATTTCGAACTTCCCCTCTATTTGTCGCATACCTCTTCTGGTGGTTATCGCTTGGCAATAAATCCCGCAGGACGAAGACGCTACAGCATTCAGATGAAACCTTTCACAATGAAATCTATCACTGAAAACAAGACGCTTAAAGAATACGTAAATTTCAAGTTATATTTTAAAATGATTTAAAGAAAACGTACATTACCACACATTTTCATTACTTACGTTGTATCTGTACACGAACAATGGTTGGAAGATAGACGCACAGTGGCTTCTTTCTATAGTCCAAGGTGATACACGGTTTTGCTACTCGCTGTGAAGTAGCTATCTCAACAGTGATGGCTTGCGTCTTCCTGGTGTATTCTTACAATCGACCTACTTCATAGCCACTTCCGTAATTTAACTCACGTTGGAAGATAGTCGTCGTTAAGATGTCACAAAAATCTGACCTCCATTTTCTAAAATTGTCTCCGAAAAACGGGATAAAGTGTTTGCGTACTTATAAAAGAATCCTTTTGCATGCAAATTTCTACTGCAATACATTTTCTTGAAATGAAATAAATTTGAAAAAACGCCCTTACACATTTGGACACATTTTATAACTATCTACCCATATAAGAGTGCAATGGTATTCGTTATTTTGGTAATATATGTGGTAACGTATGTATTTTTACTATCTCGTACAGAGAAAACACTGTAATGCTGCGACTGGAATTGATGATTTTTTCGCATAAAAACTCACTGTATGTCACTGGTAACGGAAAAGTGGATAAATTTTGTTCCTCTAATACAGGGATCGCCAATATTTTTTTTTCATCGATCCCTTTTAAAATAAGTGTTGGCTCCATCGACCCCTTTTACATATTCTCAATAACACACCACACGTAATCATATTAATTTCATATAAATACCATACGTAACATACGTAATCATAACAATAAAATAATTTCCTATAAAAATGAGAGATTACAATTTCGTACATCAATATTTTGGTAAATGTTTAGATTTACAACAATCAAATATTCCGCCATTTCTGAGAAGCTGAGTTTATAATTTTCGTTATAGTGTAATGGTAACAACTGAGGTTCATCGGGTGCATTGCACCGATTGCAGCCTTGTTACGATCCTAGCAAAAGAATGAACAACGAATACAAAAGAAGAGGAGCGAATGTGTAATATATTATTGTAGCTTTTGATGCCCTACAGCAGAAAATAATTAATTAAAAAATTTAATATTTTTTGTAATCAACGAGCTCATGATTATTCATATAAATCGCCTGTTCATATTCGGCTATAGACTCCCAATCGGATCCTTGATCATCATTCACCCCCTTCAAAATTTTATCGACCCCCAGGGATTCCATACCGAATCCGTTGGGGAGCGCTGCTCTAACTGGTAGCAAGAATCCACGTTTTGTGGGTTCTTATTACCGAAAATTCAACTAACGGCAAAACGTCTGTTTTTCTCGTCTTGAAAGAATGCACAATTTTTCGAAATTATGAGTAGTTTTCGCAAAATTTTGCGTGGAATATATGCAATTTTCAAACAATTATTTTCTCAACAACGACTTAATTTTGCCCCTCTATGTAACAGAGGACGGTAAAAAGGTAACTCTTATCCTTTTTTGGCAAACTCCCAGTATTTTTGAAAATTGCAAAAATTAACATGGCAATACTACAATACTAGTGATAGAGATATTTTCTTAAAAAAAATAAAAAATAAACTTTTAAAAATGACGTAAATGACAATTGAAAAAAATGAAAATGTTTCGGGTAATGTATATTTAAAATAATGCAATTTAATAAAACTTTTCGTAAAGGGCTCCAAATTTTTCTTGAAACTTCTCCGCGCATAAATGGAGCTGAAAAATGGCGCTTTCACATTCGAAAATTTTGAAAACTAAAAAAGTGAAAATTCACGCGAAATAGTATGTGCTGTAGACCGGACCACCATCACTTTCTTCGTGGAAAAGAAACAAACATGTAATCGCACATATCGAAAATAGGAAACATAATTCATCTTCTCAAGTAGCGAAAAATTTATGAATGGATAACGCCATACAGAAGAGAAAAAGGTAACATCAGCCCTTTGTAAACTGTGATTAATTAATACCATGAAAATTTGAATTTAAGTAGAAGTCCTGAATGTTATAAATGTTTCAAATCCTATTTAAGGAGTTACGTAAATAGCATAAAAATGTAAACTGAAAGAACTACATTTCAATAGGATTTTCGGTTTCAAACAAGACAGGATTTAAGATGATTCCGCTTTCCAATATCCATTGTCACTGTTGGCCATTCTGTTATAAACATTTCTAAGCTCGTCCAAAACTTTCGCTGTACTGAGACAAGAGACGAAAACTTTCCAGAGGACGGCGACATTCTCCGGGCAAAGCTGGTGGTTTCAACTTCTCGGTCTTGGTCCCGCATCCTCACTAGTTGCTGGCTGGCCACCGCCAACCCAACCCGACCCGACCCACGTCTGACCTGCCGCCGCCGCCGCTTGTAAAGCTTCCCATTGAATGTGGGAATAGGAAGCGCGCTGCCCTCATTTGGGGTCTCGCGTAACGCACGCCACGAGTCTTCGGCGAACTGCGACAGGCTGAGGTGGCCCAGGGCATCAACTGATGTTACTGCAATGCCCCTGATCGGCAGGTTGTATGGTTACATTCCCGACGGTGTAGGATTTTTGACACTAGCTAGATAGCTAGGTCGAATTCTGTTACCGTCTAGAGAATTCTAGCGGTAAGCTGCCCTGATCGAATGTTTTCTGTGGTTTCTCCATCAACACTAGGCAAATGCCGGGACAGTAACTTCACAAACGGGCAACGGACCGCGCGCTCGATCTATCCTTCCTGTTCTTTGTTCTATTTTCACCTCTTACTTACACACACAAATATACATGCACTACATTACCACACATTAAGGGAGATAAGAGCTTGTCCCGGCTGGGGTGGTAACCCACTGGTGGGAGATACCTGGATGGAAAAACCTCACAAGCCGTGTAAGTCGGTACCATCTAGGAGCGAAAATACCAAATCCTCCCATGATATAAATAACATATACTACACTCAGGGAACTAATGACCGAAGCAGTTGACTCACCCGGAAACAAATCAATTAATCATTCAACCAATCCGCGCACTGCCACACGTATGCACTGTCGAGCGCCCTCTCAGCTCGCATTGCTCACGGTCCGTGTACCTCCGCCCGCTTTTTATCTCCGCCGCCCTCCTTTTTCTACCGTTCCACATCTGCCCCAATTTATACATTGTATTGCACCTGGGAACATTTTGAGGCCAATAATCATTCGGTTGAATCTTTCTGAATATTCTCGTATATTCACATTCTTCCCGATGAATCTTCGTGAACTTATCACCTACACACACCACTATTTCTACATATTCGCTCGACAGCACGCTTCACGACAGCTTACTCACGATACATCAATCCTCTCCCTTCCCTTGCCCCGCTGTAGGTGCATCATACCTGCCCCACTTAATCCTGCCATTACACCTGACATCTTTACGGAAACCAAGAATCATATGTTTGTATTTTAAGAATATTCACAATATAGTTCCAGTCTTCTATATATGCCTTTGTGGATTTAAAGATATACCACCACGGATGAAAAAAAAATCATGTTTTTTCGAAAGTAATTGAAAACACTAGTAAATATGTACATTTCGGTTGAAAGATAGATTCTTTTTCCCCTTCTTCTCCACCATCACGGAATTCGACATTTGTACGGAAGCCACAGATTTTAGAAAAGGAAGCGATACCTGATCGCGGCGCGTCCGTTTGACCCGCGCGGCGCGACCAGACGGAGGGGGAAGGGGTAAGCGAGCTGGAGTGGCGGTCAATCTAGTCGAGAACAAACACCCATCACCCATCTCCAGCGCGCAACGGAGACGCTCCCTCACGGCGGTCCACCCACGCCCGCACGAGCCACCGACGCCGCGTTATTACAAAGCGCCCGCGTCACGCGCCCCCGCCCCCCGCCCCCCGCCGGACCACGCCCTCGCGGGGCCCACAACGCAAAACAGAACGCTCGCCGCCGCTCGGCGCCGCTTGGCCCGGTCGCTGGCTGCAGTTTGCCGGGCGACCTCCGAAGTACCCCGTCCTCAAGGTGCCCTCGCCCGCGGGCCAGGCAGCCCCTGCGCCCGCAGCCCTCATCCGTCGCTGAATGCCGCCTGGCCGTTCAGAACGAATTCGATGCGCCTCCATGCTGTTTCTGGCTTGATGACAATGGGCAAAGGAAACATGGCGCGAGCTGCATCGAAACAGGAACTACGAAACTTGTTTAAGTCGTGTTGATCCAAAAGAGCACGCTTCTTCTTGTGACGAATCGCGGGCTAGGCTGGAGCGTGTGTAATGTTCGATAACTGTCATGCAGAAAAAACCAGATTCTATAATTCGACAGAATATTGAGAAAACTAACTTCTCATTCCACTAAGCCTTTTCGCTGCTCTGGACGCCTTAAAAGGCGCCAGGCGCCCGGGCTGTTTCTGGGAGCCTGCTGGACGCCTTGAGAGGACGCGCGACAGGATGGTACCTGCCAGGGCGCGTGGCGTGGACGCGTATAGCGCGCGCCGAGCCGCTTTCGGGCAGCCTCTCCGCGGGACGCTTACTGGCGGCGCACTGCCTCTTGCTTCTTTCTAATGATTTCCTTGTCTAGCAGGACAAAGGAAAAGGTGGATAGATATCCGAGGTTTTCTGCAAAGTGATACTTATGTGCAAGGGGCAGCTCGCGGGAGAGCGCTGTCGCGCTATTGGAATTCTTTCTTTTGTGCGAGGCATATGTTGTCCAGTTCTGGGTACAGCACAATGTGCTGGTTTGCATTTAACCGAGAACTTCCTCTGATTTAAACTGAGAAATAGCTGCATTTGAGTCCGAGCGAATTCGAGGACGGAATACCGCCAGAGTGACGTGTCTGCTTTAAAATATTCAGAGGGTTGAGTTAGCAAATCCGTGCGGCTGGTTTGGCAAGCATTGCAACCGAGTCAAAACTATGCATGACGAAAGTTTGTTATTGTTTAAAGAAATGACTTCCCTTAAACCATACATCCCACCCCAAAAACGCAGCTAGATTGAGATTAAGAAAACAATTTGGTTTTGTAGGCACGATTGTCAGACTGGGTTTGTTGTCTTTAGGTAGAGTCTTGAGATTGTTGTATACTGGGTGCCAACAGACGCGACATTAGAATATACGATAGATTTAGAGGACAAGCGGAGCACATTGTTGCACCTCTTGGAGCCGATACGCGTAGGCGACGGGACATGACAGCTTTTAGTGTCGACAACGTGGTATGCGTAGGCCCGATTTATTTTCTCGTGAGGCTTCACGAGGCAGCCACAAGATGCGTGTGAGTATTGTAGCATAGAACAGGCGCAAGTACGCCTGCGAACTGGAAAAAAAATTAAAAGGAGGAGAAAGCAGGTTCAAGATGCCATTTCTGGATACTGGATGCTCAGTAGATAGTGAGTGTGCAGAGAGAAGTATGGATGTGAGCTACTTGTAAACACCGCAGAAAATAATGAGAACTTATAAGAATAAACAGAAGTGTACCTGCGCTAAAGATAAAGAAAAACCGCAGAATTGCGGCTTGTTGATTACGACACAAGTTAATGGAGCAGGTGGACCGTTCCCGGTATGATCGGATTGAGGCCTCGGAGTGACAATTCAGTAGCAGTAAGGAGCGCAAATGTTATAGAGAAGATGGTATTTGTTTAACATTTTGACATGTGGTGCGATAGATTAAGAATGTCTCATGCACTATCGGACAAATGAGGAGACAGGGACAAGAGTATATATCCAGATGGCGGAGAAGCAATTGCGCACTATCCCTAATTGGCGGGAGAAGCTGATTGAGGAAAATTGTTCCAGCAGAACGCATAGAAAAGCTGCAGGAGCGGGAAAGGCGCTTCAGGAAGACGAAAAGTTCCTGTCGATGTTACGCAGGGAAGGGGCTATTTTCCGAAATCTGAGGCATAGCCGCGTAGATCAAGTGCTAGAATGAGGTCACCAAGCGAAAGTGGTGTGTGTTTGTGCTAGAAGCAAAACAAAGCGTCAGGGAGAAATTTAAGACGAATGCAGAGCAATGCAATGTTCTTTATGTGCTGGCTCGGTGCTTTGAGAATATCTTCACACAAGAAAAGAAAGTGATTGGAATGTCGAATGAAGAATTGCAAGGAAAGATTAGCTGTATAAAAACAATTAAAAAATCGTTGTCTAGAGCATAAGAAAGGAAAAGATTTAAACAAAAAATAGTTCTAAAAACCAAAAAAATAGGATTTTTAACTTCGCTATGTGTCCCGAGATCCAAACCGCCAGAGTAAGATAAAGAAAGAAAAAAATGCACTAAACAAACCAAAAATTCTAGAAAAGATAGCTACTAAAACAAAGAAAAGAAAACTGCGACATTTTAACCTATGCGGACCCGGGAGTGTCGGTTCAAGAGCCACGAACTGCGAGCAAAAGGAAGGCATGGAAAATGTATTTTCTTTCACTGGTGGTGCTGCGGAGGCGCAAGACGCGGCTCTGGGGAGAGCGGAGAGCTGTATTCGAGCACAGGGACGAGCGAGTGGACAAGGTGCACTGACGTCAGCGGCAGGGTAGGAGCCGCACCGAGGAAGAACGGCCATGTAATCGTTGCGCCGCGCGTACCGACGGAGAATGTAGCAGCGAAAAGGCTAGAAGACATATGGAAATATAATATGTAATATAATATAATGTATTGTGATTCACTACTGTCTGTAAATTTTCAGAGTGCATTGTCTTACCTGTGATAATATTACAATTCCTGGTGATGAACACAATATAAAAATACAACTTTTGATCCGTGTAAGTAACTTTTATGCTTCTATTAGATAAATTAGATAGTGTCTAATATTCAGTGGGTACTCTTATGTTTATGTAACCGTTTCTTTGGTCGAAGGGGTCATTTTTGTGGTTACAAAAAACAACCACGATATCTAAAAAGACATATACTAATTTTAAATATAAGTATATATTATAATATGTAACATATTAAAATTAGTATATATACTAATTTTAAATATGTTAAATATTAGATATATGAAGCAATTTGTAAAACAATTAGATACAATAAAATTACACAAAATGTTCTTAAATGGTGTAACGTTTTAGTTGATGGTGGAATGAACATTTTTAAGGAAGCTCGAACAGTTTATCCATAATGATTTTGAATCTAATTTTACGTTAATAAAGTGTATTTTTTATCTAAATGAAAGACTATGACAAAGAATACATTAAAACACACGTATTATAGGGCATCATAAAACACCAGAGTCTGCACTTTATTCAAATATAAGTGAACCGTCATAGATAAATGGCATTCAAATCATTCGAACATTGTGTCGTAACTGATCGATAATCTTGTTTTCCTTCGTGTTCCATCCTGAAGATTCCATAAACATTCCATTACACTTTTATTATACTTACGCACACCACGATTTACAGTATCTTATCTCGAGTCGATACGATGAAAAGTTTTGAAATATATACCCTGCCTTCCCGATGTCCTCTTTCTGGTTCGTTCCTGTATTCTAAAGGATAAATGTGAAAAAACACTACCGTGTCGGAATTCTGAGCTTAAGACATATTTTCTTCTATTGTACGCTGTATGACCTCATTAACTGGACACAAATGTTTTTGTGGTGTTTTTGAGAACCCTTGGAGGCTATAATCCTTCATAAGTGTCTAACAAAATTCATACAGAATGCAAATCAACATTAAACACATTAGAAAATCCAACGAATCTATGGTGAGAATCATCACAAGTTGTGTATGTGTGTGTGTGAGTGAGTGAGTGAGTGAGAGAGAGAGAGAGAGAGAGAGAGAGAGAGAGAGAGAGAGAGGGGATAGAGTCGTTAGGAACAATTACTGAACAATAAAAGCCCAAATTCGTTAAAACCGTAACTAATCACACCTACGTGTCTCGCAAAGAATGATTCAAACACCGAACGTGGAAGCACATTGAACGAAATATCCATTCATTGCTTGGGCCTGATTTGCATTCAATGTATTGTATTAACAGCATATACCTCGCGTTGCCTTCAGATAGAAGATCTATTTTTGCAAGAGTTGAATATTAGATAAATATATTCCAATAAATATTCATTATTCAACTAATAGTTGGCTAGGTAATGTCCGTTCCTTAGGGTACTGCTGTGGAATTCGCCTTATATTAAACTGAGAAACCTCGGAAAAATACTTATCAGAGCTAAATTCTCCAGACAGCGGGTGAATTCGACCTAGATATCTAGCTAGTGTCGAAAATCCTGCCACCGTTTGGTTCAAACCTTGGAACCTTCCGTTCTTGCAGTGACATCAGTACAAGCCCGGAACCACTGCCGGGGGACATGCTTTTGATAGTGTACAATATCAGATGCGTAAATTTACAATATTTTAAAAACTAGAAATCGCTGCACCGGCTCTTTCAGCGGCTCTCGTCGCTTCGCCTCCATGCGCCGTGTACTCTTCTATGCCCCAACCCCCGGCGCAAATATTATCGCGAAGGAAGTTGGCGGGGTGGCTGAGCGCGTAGTGGCTGTGTTGTTATAAGCCGCGAAGTTGCGATTCTGAGTTGCTGCGAAGTTGGACGCTCTCGATCGCGTTTCGTTCGCGACTCCGAAAGCGCTTACTTCTCCTTAGCTGTGACTATTCTCTTAATGCTTTTTCGGCGCTGCGCTATTTGACTCTATTTCTTATTCAATTTTGTTCTTTTTTGATTGTGAGACAACTATTTTATTTTCGATTACATACGTAATCGAAAATAAAATAGTTGTCTTAACATTTAGGCCTCAAAAGTACAAATTCCCGAACAAACTTTCCTATTTTGTCCCAGTCTGCGAGTCACTAAAATCAGAGCGCATTTCTAAGGTTCGGGAGGTTTTTCCCATCACTTGCGGCCAGCAACGGCACTGCAATTTTGTCTGTGACTTCGGACTCAATTTTGGGACCGTGAGTGATACAGGGTTATTGTAAAATTCACCATAAGTCTGTCAATTAATTTACATTTTTCGTCGTTTTTGCCCGAAAACCCTTTTTCTCGGACAATACTTGTAAATCTCCTCAGAGTTTATACTTACTACTTTAGGCCCAATCTTCTCAACGTTATAGTTGAAGAGATATCGCCAAGAAACCGCTGTGCAGAAACGAATCGCTTCTCCCCAAAATGTACTAAAAAATGGTTCATTCCATTGAGAAAAAGATGGTGGTGGTTTTTCCACTTTAAATTATCTTATACGTATGTGTGTGAGTAAATATAATTTATTAATAGTTAATTTTTATATTAATTGAAACATACATTTTTAATTTACCAACCTGTAGCCAAATTTTATATTGTTTTATAGGAAGTCAATTGAAATACTGACAGAATTGGTGAATTTATCTCTTTGTTTGACACACTGGGACCCACATATACAGCTGTCACATCAATGTGGGAATTACCCATTTTTGTAATACACATGAAGCAAAATATTTCTTATCTTCTTCGAATTTCATTTATAATTAATGTGATGAATAGTTTATCGTTTTGTTGTTCGTATTGCAGTCATATAGCAGATTCAGAAAGTGTTTTGTTTTTACCGATAAATAAATGAAATCAAACCATTCCGATTATATGCGTCGATACTGAAATTTCAAATGAATGGAAGTCGTGTATTTTACGTATGAATATACGAGTTGGAAAAATTCGTTGTAGGCATTCATTCAAAAATTCCTTTTTACAAACCCGACCGACCCATAAATGTGTATATGCATCGATTGCAATTTTTCCAGTTTCATGAATGAGGGTTGGATATGATTACGAGGAGAAATTACGCCAACCAGCGATAGAATAAATTCACTTAAGGATAACATTTCAATGAAATAAATAACTTATTGTCATATAAATATAACTGTATTGATATTAAACGCCTTTTCTGTTAGATAACAACCAACGTAAAAACTGACAGTCTCCATGCGGTCGGAACAAATAATTTAAATACAAATATTTTCTCATTCTAAAACGAATATCTTCAGATAAATATGTAAACTACATTATATAAGTTTCAATTAAGAGAGAAAATTTATTACATTATTTTGATCCTATAATATCAAGTGTAAAACATAGAAATAATTAAATTTCTTCACACCCCCTTATTAATGGAGTATTTTAAAAACATTCTAACCATATCTAGATGGAATTCTCCAGTACTCCCTGTTTTTTTAAATAGGAGACAGAGACAGGCTCAAAGGAAAACTTTTCTGTGGCTAAGTTCTGTGGCTAAATAGCTTGGCACAATAATATTGCTTCGGTCCAAAACTGCGAGATCTACCCTACTGATGTTAGAGGATTGAAACTACTAGATTCCTGTAAAGCTAACAGATATTGTTAATTAATGGTATTCAAATTAACTCTACAGAAAATACACGTTTGGCAAAATTTGGTGACAATATTTATTGCCCGCCAATTCTAATCCCAGTGAATTGTCCTTGTTGCCTCAGCCCAGTCATTCACCATCTCCTATTTTATTATATTTAAGTACATACTATTTTTCCAAACACAACTTCACTTATTTAAGTACGTCACTAGTACGCGGACAATACGGTTGGGTAGCAGCGAACAGGGTCTGCACTATCTAGTGGTCAAGTCGAACGTATTAGGTGGCACGCCAACACCCATGAAGAAAGAGAAACGGCGAACTACTCCAGGAATACGTTGCTCAAGAATCTCAACGAAGAAAACAACGGTTTCGACTGAAATATAAGAACATGCCTTCAGGCAGAAGACCTCCTATGATTTAAGCTTCAAAATAATATTTCGTCAGAAGTCATCATGAACCTACAAATTAAAAATTTGTACACTTAATATATTCAAAAATATTCTATACAATCGTTATTCATTATTTTCGTACCTTTAGCAACGTTTTCTAATTTTCGAAACCTATAGAGTGATGAGAAATGAATCACCTTCCCAATTAGTCCGCGCTTTATGTCAGCGTCCTGCCGTTCACAAATTGACTTCCGACTCTCAATCTGTACTTAATAAAAGCGAAGAACGGCAGGCCGGAACCCTCGAAAAAGAGGAAATTCAGTTCGGAGTACGAATGCATGTCATTGAACTTATTGACAATATCATATTTTCATGTCGTAGAACTGGACAAAGTTTGAGGATAAAACTGAATTAATTCAATATAACTACATTGTATTGGGCGCAAAGAAACAACGTGTGTGAATAACCATCGTTAGTCTCGGTGAGCAAACATTTTAATTTTTCTTTTTACTATCTATAATGACTCCCTTTTTTAGTTGGCTTATTCAAAACAATGAAATTTTCACATTTTTATTACATCCTTCCCAAGAAGATAAAAGAAAATATGAAATTTGCATTGTGTTTTGAATAAGCCAACTAAAAAGAGGGGTCATTATAGTTAGTAAAAATAATACATAAAGTTGGCCAAGGAGAAAAGCTTTTATGACATAAAAAAGCAATTGTAATAGGATTATTTTCAAGCTTTATTTGAAGCAATTGTTCAATGGATACTTCCACGATTATAAGTCATTTTCTTAAATAAATTAATTTAATTTATTTTCTGTTCTATTTCTATTTCGAATAAACGGTGCGAATACAAAGTACGAGGCATCAAAAGCGTTGGGCAGACTTGGGGATGGTTTATGTTAATCGCCTACGTTGAAAATCGCAGGTATTTCAGCCAACTGAGCACCACCTTATTCGCGAAAAGATTGAAGTTCCCGATGTGTGTGGTAGTGTAATGAGTGTAAGCGCAAGTGTGTGTAAGTTAGGGTTGGTGATACGACAAACAAGAGGAAGACAATCTGTGGTTAATTCGTTATGGTACTGTTGCAGCATTCGCCTTCGGAAAAAACACGGAAAATTGCCGATCAGGTGAATATTGGAATTCTCATGCAAAAATCAGCTGAATTCTCTATGTAGTTGGTGTCGAAAATCCTGTCGCCGTCGGGACTCGAACCCTCAGACCTCTCATTCAGAGGCACTGCAGTGACATCAGTTTATGCCCTGAGCCACCTCAGCCGATCTCTACGTTGGACGTCGCTTGAATGCTGCGGGGTGGTAAGGCTTCCCTACCACTAAGTTTCTCTTGCTTCATTCCATTCCTTTCAAAATGAATGTCATCGATGACCTCAAATAATGTTGCTATTCATTGCATGAAAATGTATATATTCACACGCACACACGCATACATATGACATCTTCAGTGCGAGGGAAAATTATGTTTGATACCTCAAGCACAAGTAAGACCAGTCTTATTGCGAGAGTATTTTCATACGATGAAAAGTAAATGACTTGGTTTGAAGGACGAAATTGAGTGAGTTAATGCATTCTATAGAATTGCAGATTGGTCTACCTTCCAGCAGCAACAGTGTCATATATTACTGAACAGAGTTTCACAAACAAATGGTAGATGTGTGAATGCAAGAATGAAGCAATTCAATATAAGAGAAAACCTTCAAATTCATTTACCTCAACACCTGATTTTCTTAAGTTCAGCCACAATTACAGCTAACAAACTATACACTAGTAGATAGATGAATTTTATATCTTAAACAATATTTCCTTAAAACTCTTTTGTACACAGCGACTGTATACGTTGCTGACGCTTTACTTCTACTTATCACCACATTTTGAATAAAATACATAAATTATAGTCCTATTCCGCAATAAAGCTTCCGTGAACACATCGTCGCGTTTAACCAGCACTTTTAAATATGAGTTGTATATCACTGTTGAGCTCCTATTCAATTTGTTATTTTGAATATTCTTTCAGAAGTGACAAAGAGACGTACTCGATAATCCGCTGAAATTTAATGAAAGAGTCCAAAGCTGTAACTATATTCAATTTATAAAAAGACACGAGGCAGCTTTCATACACAAAGATATATAGAAACTATTACACAAACAATTAAGATTCAAAAATAGAAAACTTCGTTGGAAGTTCTACATGCCACTACACCAAATAATGATGCTATTCACTGCGTAAAAATGTTACTGAGGATGATGGTTCGCGATCACAATCTGATGAAGTTAAAGAGCCAGGTAAGGACGATGTTAGAGAAGATATCTACCTCATATTTTTCCAAAATTTAGATGTTTTTCATGGAAGAGGTATATAATAATCTAACTGCTTTTTTTTCAAAAACATTCTTAGTGGAATTATATTCGGAACTACGAGTGGGAATAAAAGCTTTCTTTGATAACTGGAATTCAGATCAAATCTATTTATATGACCTAACTCTGTCTTTTCCACGAACCATACGAAACTCATAAACACATGAACATCGCACTTTTTCCGGGTAAAATGCATACTGCTATTTGATCAATGTCTGTAGGCGCTGTAATATTTACGACGTCCTTAGTATTGGACGTGATGCGAGGGTGGAAAGGCGCGGGGAGAGCGGAGGCGGACGAGCGCAACGGGGAAGATAAGTGAAGGCGGAGAGGAACGGGGTCCGTGAGTAGTGAACGAGTTGAGGGTGAACGGAGTGGTGATGGGTGGAGACGGAATGGAGCGTGGCGGGGTTCAAACTCGAGCTAGCCGATGGTGAGAAGGGTGAAGCTGGTCGCAGCGGAGCGGGCAACGAGAAGAGCGTAGACTGTACGAAACGGGGGCGAGCGAGCGGTAAGAAAAGGAGCCGGGAAAGAACCGGGAAGGAGCAGAGTGGGGTCGAAAGGGAGCGGGTATCGAAGAGATCGGAGGCTGAATGGAGCGGAGACGATCTCGTCAGATGCGGTGATGAGAGGGGCATTAATGGAGCGGACTGGATCAAAGGCAAAAACGGTTAAATAGTGACTGAATGGGAAAAAACAACGGTAGGCAGCTGATTAAACGTTAAGCGCAGAAGAGAAGAGACGACGGATTGGAGCACAAAAAATTCGAAAAGAAATACAGCGGGGTCACACTGAAGCGGGAATCGAGTAGATCGGAGGGGGAACAGAGGGGGTAAATGGAACTGTAGGCGTAAGTGACAAACAGCCTTCTTGGCTTGGGTCATCAATTGATGTCACTGCAGTGCCTCTGACCGGGAGGTCCTAGTGTTCGAATATCGACTGTGGCAGGATTCTAGCGACCGGCTGCTCTGACCGGTAGTTTCCCGTGGTTTCTCCGAACAACACCAGACGAATGTCGGAGCAGTACACTAAAAAAAGGCCGCGGCCCCCTATCATATCCTCACCTCTTTCTTATACACACATGCTCTACACTACGGTACGCTTCGGTAGATCAGTCGGAAGATAATTACTTGTCTCGACTGTGGCGGTGCTCCGATGGTGAGACATACCTAGTTGAGGAAACTACGTATCTCTACGTAAATCGACGTGTATGTCAATGTAGGATCTCGCTATACAGTGGGGAAAGATTACCTCCACCACCACCACCACTCACAATACAAAATCCACTACACTTACGGGACTATCGACCTTAGTGCACTTGTCCCGCTTGGGTACACCAATCAATCAATGCGCTCTACACCTCACGCCTGTCGGCTACG
>BOPP01000083.1:5333705-5369943 GCA_017312745.1 Gryllus bimaculatus
CCACCATCGCCACGTTACCGCGCCTTCCCCACCTCCGCCCCTGGCCACTCCCCGGT
Organism: Gryllus bimaculatus; assembly: GCA_017312745.1. Classification (NCBI taxonomy): domain Eukaryota; kingdom Metazoa; phylum Arthropoda; class Insecta; order Orthoptera; family Gryllidae; genus Gryllus; species Gryllus bimaculatus. The sequence goes on from BOPP01000083.1 coordinate 5,333,762, forward strand.
ACCCCCGCCCTCCGCACGCTCACCACACCCCTGTTCATGCCCGCTCTTGAATACCGTGGCCCCGTTTCCGCTCACGCCGCTTCTTTTTAGGTTCCAGGATTCTTCCTCTGGAGCCCTCGCGCCTCCTTTGTGATTGGCGCTCACAAGTGACTGCTAGCCGTCCTTATCGCACGGCATTTGTTGCCTTCCCCCATAGTTTGTATTGAATTCAGAAAAGACAGTTGGAGTCTCATCAACGATGTACCACGTATTGGTTTCATCCGGCGTTCTCAATATCCTGTACACATCAAGTTAAAGGGCTTAGTTAAAAAATGTGACAATTGTATTCTGTGTAGTGACTTTAAAACTGAAAAAAATCATTAGTATGTATCCTGGTGTAAATTGTAGAAGAAATTATATGAAGATTTATGTGTAAATTCTTTCGTCCGTGATTAATAAATTCTGCTGTTAACACTTCTATAATTACAGATTTATGAGAATTACAAACTGAAATGGCAATGGACCTGTATATCAATATTAATAAATTATATTTGTACTTTTCTAGTTACATTACGGTTTACATTACGTGAGGTACTTACATCTATATTTAGAAATCTGGTAATGAGTACAATCGTACGAGTACCATTTCATCAACAAATCTGCGAAGTTGTTTCATTCAATTTATTCATTCATGATCTCAGGAAAAATAAGAAAATAAGAACATAAAGATTTATGTTCATGCATGCGAACCTAAAACATTACCATTCAGTCAGTGTTTTGCTTCACTGTCGCTTCATAACGCAGTTTCTGTTTTGTTTTTTATTTTATAATTTTTGTCATCTCTTTTGTTTTGTTCTTTATTTAATGAATAAATACTTCGTGATTCATGACAGGACAATTCAATGAATGGAGCGTAATTGCTTCACATTGTAATGTTTAATCACATATGTCTGCTCCCACATTAGAATTATATCTGAAAAGCAATACTTCATGCATTTTATTAATAGATCACGCTTGCAATTTAATATCTAATACAATTGTGGGAAACTGTAACGTGTAACGTAATAAGTATTTCGCTACGTATTTAAATAATATGATTCAGTCTCATATAACTGATATATTTGAAGGAGTGCAAATTATACATTACAGTATGAACAATATAGCATTACACAGATGTATGTTAACTATTGCATTGAGTAATTAAATGACGTTTCTCAATCTAATAGTCTTCTCATAATATGTAAAAGGGACAGTGTGTAGCATTGACTATGATACTAATTGCAAAATGTAAATGTGAAAACCAACAATGTTAATCGATGTTGCGTCAGTCTAACGTGACTTCATATAACGTTCTTTGATCTTCCACGAGGAAAGTGATTTGAAAATGTTTTAAAATATTTTCTTCGCTCGGTCTTTATATTAATTACGTGAATAATATTCAAATAAGATAAAAATGTTGTCAACAATTGTATGGCAGGTTAAATCGGGGCAGTAGTACCCTCTCAGAAAAAAGAATTTAATTTTTTGAGCCATAGAATTATGGTAACCAATGGATCAAGAGATTTTTGCAGTTATGCCCACTAGTTCTGTATAATTTTCGGGAGTGCAAAGATATGTGTGGATTTACGCTTCTCCTTTAGCACCTATCCCTTCAGTCCTGAGAGTTCATACATACATCTCCCCTACCTCAAGCTCTCCCAAAATCGACGACTCTTCTCAGAATCGCATACAAGCACAGGACTTTTTGAACATGTGTTTGGAGCATCGCGCAAACTCATCCTGGCGCTCAGTACTCGTGAGTGAATGACGCACTCAAAACAATGGTAACAAAATACAATGAACTTAAAATGAAACTTGTTGGGCTCTTTATTTCGTTATTAAATCGCGTTCAACCTTTTCTATTATGAATTACAATGAATAAACTTAGTGAAAGGGAAAAGAAACAAAGCTATGAAGCTGTATGTAGATAAAGCTTAATAGAGCATAATATAAACTAGTTCGTAAATGAGGGGCTTGTTTTCAAGAAGTATTAAAACCCTCAATTTCAATTTTTAAGTGCCAGTAAATTCCTGGTAAAATAGTTATCACAACATACGAGTATATAAGCAATTTTAGATGTTAAATATCATTGTATAGTATGATAATATGTCGGCACCGGATCTCACCATCTAGATAAAATCTCCGTCACCTCCCGCGATGAAAACACATACTACACTTACGGAACCAATGAAATTAGCAGTTGTAGCGCCTGTAATCACTAATTCATCAATCAAAAAGTATTACATCTAGGAGTAAAAATATTACGTCTAAAAATTCGAATTTACTGATTCGACATCAATCAAACTCACACTTGATGGAATAAGTTAAAAAAAATCAATGAAAATATTAATTTTTAATGATTCTAAGGTTTAAATTAGAGATGCAAACAATGAAATCAGCAATTATATGTGTCAGCTTCATCTAATTTCATACAAAAATAGAATACGTGTCGTTCGATAGTCTTTGACAGCATTGCGAGTACGCCACTCGTAGAAGACTTTCTCCTAAGTTGTAGTGCTATCGGAGAGCAAAAAATTGTATTTTATTTTGTTATGTTTCTCTCAATAGATGAGCAACTTTTATTGCTACAGCGCACTAATGTGTAATAGTGGGCAATGTTTCGAGATACATTCCGCAAAGACATTTTTTTTTAACTTTCTCAACAAAACAGCACATACGTCTCGAGCAATTTATAACATTTGAAATAATTCAAAATTCAGATAGGTCACCAAAAGCCACTATTGAAGCGTCCTTTGCTCTATTTAAGAAAAACTACAGAAAAACTTTGGAACGGTTTTTTGAGAAAATTATAAATTAAATTACGCAATTACGCAAAATTACGCAATAATCTCTGGTTCATGAAAACATTGTAATTTAACTGGTTTAAAGATCTATTTTTTAACAGCTTACATCAAAGAAAAAAATGTCATCAATATTTTTGTCTTGCAATATTATTATTTAACACTATGGATATTTTTTATAATTTTTTTGAAAATTGTGTTAAAGGTTTGTATTAAATACACTCAAAATTCCAAATATCCGTTTCGAATTCGCAGGGACTTAAGTTCGGCCAGGTCAATCAGAGAATAGCAGCTTTAGAGAGAATCGGCAAAAGAGTTCAAGTGACAGCGTTGATCAAAGACGGACGGACGGATAGAGAAACGTTTTGCCGTGAGCCAATTATTTGGTATCTAGAGCTTAAGAAATTCTGAATGCACAAGGTGTTAGAGCAAGTAATTTACTACATATAGAAATGGGATTTATCCACTTTATCGACATCAGAGCCCCACAATAAAAGGTTTGCTGTCAAAAGTTTGCAAGGCCCCTAGCAATACAATATGTTCTCTATACTACGTAAGCAGTACGCTAGAAAGTGAAAATCGTCTACCACGCGCCGCCGCGCATCGTGTGTGACCACCCCATTTCTTCCATCCAAGTCCACGCCGTCCTGCCTTCTCTCTCGTGCACTTCGGACCTGCTTGAAACGCCAGACTGAAGTGGCGGGTGGTGCGTGGCACGCTAATCTGCCGGCAATTAGTAGCGTGAAGGGAAGAACCCACTCCCTGTACATGCTCCCTTCGTTTTTCTCTTTTGCTTTACCGTCGGACATGTCAAAAACTGAAAGGGAAAGAATCCTTCTTCATCGTTCCTTTCGTTTCTTATCCCATTTTTCGATGGCTTGCGAGTTTTAATTTTCACCGCGGGTTTTTTTCCTGTTCTCATAACATTTGACGCATTCGGCGAGTTTTCATAATCGACGTTCGAATTTTCAATAGAGTGTTTGAACCAGCAAATATGAATCTAAAAAAACAATATTAATTTTTATTTTTATTTTGTTTTTATTATATTCCGTTCCTCGAGACCTAACGCCTGAGACATTATATTACTCTAATTGCATCGACATTGCTATCCACTCGTCTTCCCTTCGTTACGTACGTACAGGCAGACGCTGATCAAAGCTTGGTCCAAGGAAGAGGAAGGTAACCGGGCCACGCCTAGATTGCGGGGACGCTGCGGCCTACAGACCCATAGGCAACCTTGATCTTCTTCACAATCATTTAGGTACCGGGTAATAAAATGAAATTGGAGGTAGGATGGGATTTGTGATAGATGGTGATATTCTGAGTCACAATTTGACCAACTGCCATGATCTCTTTGAGATTCAAATCCACAACCTGGATGTAACGCCTAACTTGGTCGCGACTGCTTCAAACCCCTGGCCCCGCATGGCGGCCAGCAATTTTGAGAAGAGGGGTGATGGAAGAAAATTTAAGGAATAAGAAGGTGATGTCATGTGGTTAGAAATACTTCGCAATGTTGCAACACATACGCAAAGGTTTTTTTTCTATCGGCCATTCACCCCATGACCGATAAACCGTTCTACCTTAACAATATCCGCTACTTATGGCAAACAAAATAAATATTTCCTTCGCTTTATACTATTTTATAATGTATGGAAAAAGGTTAAAAATTGGACACGTTGGTTACGAAAATAACAAAACTACATAGTGTATGAACGTTCTTCTTTTCTCTAAAGAATGAGGTGTCATAAAGAACACGATAAGACATATGTTTGATGAGAAAATGTTTGACATCGACATCAGTGTACTACTAAACAAAGAACAAAATTTTAGAAAAATGTATTTCGGAGTAGACAAAAGTTTTGTGTTTATATTGAAAGACCATCTTGTTAACTCGTATGTAAACAAAGCATAGCTTACTCAGACATACGCAACTACACACGCACTCTTAACAAAGAGTAATAGTTCTTAATATCACAGGGTTTTCTCAAGCCTCGTGGACTGAATATAAATTATATAATTTGCATACGAAACGTGACTGCAAAACAGACGATTTGTTTCCTCTCTCAGTTAAAATGTGTTTTTACCAAGTAATTTTTGTCGCTTTCTTTCTTAATGAACACGTCTTCCATGCCAATGAGAGTGTTATTAGACATATTAAACTTTCTATTCTTGTGAAATGGGTGGAAATTGCACAGAATATTTTGTTTCGTAACTCGTGTATCGGGAAATGGTATAATTTTATAAGTGTAGAATTTGATTCTTCATAATTATGAATATTCAAGAACGCATTGCCACTTACGCTAGCGGAAAGGCAGATCACTGGAACATATATAACTAATACGTACTTATAATTTGAATTTTGTTATGTGCTATTTTAAACAAATATGTGGAAGTAAATTAATTTCGAATGGAACATTTGCTGTTATTTCACGTTGTACCACCAAGTAGTAGAATTTCGCCATTATCAGTGGTCAATATTGTGTATCAATTGCCACGAAGAGAAACACTTATTTTCGCATGTTAATGGCGTTTTGGAGGAGGGGCTCATTTTTAGATTTGCAAGGCAACATGATATATTGCACCACTGTTCCTACTCAACACTCAGGGGTCCACCATGATTTGAAAGTAGAACATACTGGTTCATTTTACCTTCTCGCTATGAAGTACAGAGAAAGTTATGTAATGCTGTGCGAAAAAACGGCGAATTTTCGGAAGAAAAACTATTATTACAGGGTATTTGTAACGAAAAAGTGGATAAATCTAGTTGATAAATTTAGAAAAAAACATCTAACATGCCAGAATCCATGTTTTGTGGGGCCTTGATACCGAAAAATCGAATGACAGCAACACGTCGGTCTGTGCGTCATTCTGTGAACAACACTAGCGGCTAAAGCGTTCAGCCGATTTTGTCCAAAATTAATATTTCCCAATGAATCTAGCTGATGTTACGGTCTTTGAATTTGAGACTGATATTTTAATTTTGGGGGAACTTTACATGAAGCTCCTGCGACATTTTCCAAATTTTAAAAAACATTTCTCGGTTTTTTATTACATTTTGTTGTTGGATAACGTGAAGGACTCATCTCCGTTGCGTGTCTCATGTTCGTTAAAAACCCTTAATTCTCGGAAATTGCAAAGGTTCAAACTTTATTCAGAGTCTTCCTAGAAATAAAATATTAAAGATAGAGATTTGTTCCCTTAATGAAATTTGTTCCCAACAGATAATTTTAAAATAAGGATATGAATAATTTTTCGAAAATTTGTGTACTTTTCGTGTTATTTGGCATGAAAATACAGAGGAGAAAGTACGAGCGTTTTAGCACCACTTGTTTAACAAGCATATACGAGTCTCTTTAAAGAGGAAATGTCTATATGCCGTGGCATATGCCAGTTATGAAGGAAATGGCATGAAATGGACTTCACAGCGCTCCAATCTGGGTCGGAGATGCGAAGGGAAGCGATGGAATAGGAAGATAATACGTGGTCCGTGGGTCATTGTACGCGCTGCTTCTGTGGAGTGCGCTTGTAAGCGATCGCGGAAAGCACAGAAACCACCGTTCAGAGAAGTTAAAAACGAACTCGATCTCAGCAGGTGCCCAAACTCGCTGTTTAAGACAAAAGCAAATTTATGGCATCCGGTCGTCTCTCATTGCCACCTCCAAGTCACCACCATGCTGGTTACAGACAATTAAAGAATTGCAACTTGGCATATATTTTCAAAACAATTAAACTAATAAAAATATCTGAATCTGTATACTGAAACTTTCTTCAAATGGAAGTTATTTAATGCTCGAACGTTATTGTGATAGCAGCTGTGTGTCGTTGAATATTCGTCGAAGTACCGCTTCCTTCAAAGAAACAATCTTCATATATACGATGTCCGTTTTCTTTGAATATTGCATACTCAATAATCACCTTTATTTGAGCCTAATTATTACCGATGGTTCTTAATGAACGCCGTACTGTTAAAATTATTAACAGTAATCGGTCTTTAATAGTGGTTCCTCTGTTTGGTTGCGTTATGTCGACATAATAGCATAGTATTACGAACAAAATCAAGGAATTCATTTTGGCGGGTATTATTTTGAACTACCGTTTTCGCGAGGTAAGTTGAAGAAGACGTATAAGAGGAATTTTCTCTTCTTCTCTGTTGAAGCTCAACCCAACGAGCAGCAGTGAACTCGCACTTATTCGCAGGTCGTTCCATTTTCAAGAGACCTAAGCGCAATCCCTCAGCTCTCCTATCCTCGCCATGTGAAATGCATTGCGTGGACAAAGCTAAGACTCTCCAGGGGAGGGATTCTCAAACCTTACTACGAGTTCTTCTAAGGATACGTGCTAGGCTTTAACATCTTCAATGGGATGATTTTAAAAGAAATAAACTAATATTCAAAACTTGATTTTGTGTAAGAGACTTTAGAAAAAGATCTCTTCACACGGTAGGATAACAGTTGTTTGACTTTCTTTGCCCTCCAATGCATTACAAGAGTCAGCCAAATATTAGAAGAGTTGCATCTCAAAACTGCATTAGTGTGGCTCATGACCATATCACTACATATGTTGAAAGTAATGTAAGAGGGAGTTTCACGGTCTCGTTATAGATGCATTAATCCGTTGGTTCAGGGGGTTCTTGAAAGCAATTGATCGATCTTCAAGTGGTTGATCCACTGATTGAGAGCAATTGGACATCTCTGGACAAGATTCCCGGTAATCGAACCATGCATTGAATAAAAAAGTCTCCGGTTAACGAATGGCTGGATAGAATGATATTCAATAGATATCTATTTGAACATAATTCAATATATAAATATTACAAACAACGTATTTGAATTCAATTCTGATATTTATTAGAAGCAGTGACGCTACAACTTTCTGCACAAAAAATGTCATTTCATGCAGCAGCGTTGTTCAGAGAATATCAAAAGACTAGATCAATGTTTCACCACTCAACTATTGTCAAGAACGTGCTGAAGGCGCTGTGTCCTTATAACTTCCTTCCAAGTAACTTTATCATTAGTTACACTTGAAGGAAGTATTTTGACAGAATGCATCAACGTTTAGCGCATTTAAAGAGAAATCTAATCAGATTAATGCTGTTAAATTTGTTCAATATTTTACCAACGTAGGATAGATTTTATAATATGTTTGCTTTTGCTGTCAATAAGGCCAAGGGTGTAGGAATAACTATTAAAGAAAAGATACATTCATTTGTCATATAGAAAATACTCAATTTGTTATGAGTAACCCAGCAATCTCTGCGTTACTGAAATCATGTTAGGACTTATTTTTGTAAAATTATGTTGTAAGAGAATAATTAATATTATATAGTAGTTTAGCTAGTTCTAATTTCATGGTCATGCCACAAGAAAACAGTTCATCTGGCGTCATTGACAGATGAACTGTTTTCTTGTGGCATAAACCTGCTTGTGGGTATATTACCTTCACATTACAATGTTTTTGATAAACAACAACAAAATATTCCTGAATCCCTTTTTTTACTGTAACTATTTTAACTTGAAGAAAAAATGTTTAATTTCATCTTGATGCTGTTAATTTGGTCAAATGTTGAAATATATAACCAGGAAAATTTGAGGTGCTTAACGTTGCCATATTACCTTCACATACCTTATGTATAGATTACATGACCCTACATTTTTAAATGTTTCTGAATTGATTCTTTTAGTTACTGAATCACTAGGAGTCTGAATATACTCAAAATATTCTTCACACTAGAACTTTCGTCAACCAGAACTTTCTTCACACTAGAACACACTTCTTATCACAGTCATATGGATTATATCTGCATTGTTTTTCATCTGGTAGCATCCTTTTGATACGAACTCTACTTGGTAGACAAGATTCCACATTTAATTATAATCTATCACTATTATAACGACAAGCGTGAAGCTTCACCTCTGGTAGTAGCTTGACCGACCGCAACGCAGCGGTCCCAACTGGGAGACTGATTCCCACGGTCTCGGCTGTAAAGTTCTCATGCTGTCAAGATATTTCTCACAACAGTAATTTGTTTCCCTAGGCATTTGAATAATGAATTGTTTTCAACCTAGATATCACTTAAACATGGTTAGTATGAAGTTATGATTTACTGCTTATTTATTGTCTAAGCTCAAAATGTTTTTTGAAATGACATTTTAAGAAAATGTTTGTTGGTTACATCAAATTGGGAGTAATTAAGACTTAAAAGTTTTCCTTGGAGTTCTATTTGCTAAGTGTCCACTCTGTGTAACTGAGATACTTTTAACGATTTTTTTAAAATCGAACTCGGAAAGGCTTTTCTCTGAAATAGAGATACTGAAATGTTTATTGCTTTTACAGGTTACGGGAAGGAAATGACTAACTTGTTTCTTCAGTGGAGTTAAAATTAAACGCAGCGAATAAAATAGTATTGAGTGGATAAAATAGTCAATTGTCCTATATCATATGTACTATTTTACTCAGCACACATAATTTTTTGCTTCTTCTGATATGTATGATTTTAATATGTAGGCGATAGGAAATTAAATAATTTGAAAGAGGGAGTGGTACTGAAATGAGAGATACAGAAACCTGAAAACCCCGAGAAATCGCCTTGATGCGAAATTTGTCCTCCACAAAGTCCATATCGGTCGAACTGGAATTGAAGTGCAGTACACAGGCGTAGAAAGTGAACGTTCTGACAACTACAACATTACCCTTGAAAACAAAAACATGGAAAGAGGGGGATGTAGGTGAAAAAGGTACGAAAAAGAAGAAGGGGTACAATAATAATAATAATAATAATTGTAATAATAATAATAATAATAATAATAATAATTGTAATAATAATAATAATAATAATAATAATTAATAAGAAGACACACAGCAGAAGAAGAAGGAGGCAGGAGGAGAGGAGGAGGTAGAGAGAAATCCTAGAGCCACAGACCAAGGTTCCCGAGGACGAGAACCTAAACCACGTCGGCGTCGAGGCCAGACTGCGGAGCCTCACCTGACGCTGGAGACGGTCAGGCGGCGAACGAGACGGTCCCCGCTTTGCCGCCGCCGCCGCACCGCCCCAGTTGCTTGGCCACTCGGCCTCCTTTCGCCGCCGCCGAGACCTCTCGAGAGGCGGCGCCCGTTGCAACACGATACATCCCCACCCCACCGCCCCCAGCCCGCTCTCAGCTCGCCCCGCCGCCATCGCCAGCGCACCAACCCTCTCTCCCGGAGTTCATCTAAGAATCGATTTAATTAATTCCTAGACGCGAAAGCAAGTGGAGGCGGCGATGGTGTTATCGACGGTTAGGATATCGGACTGTTATATTCTAGTTGGCGGGTTCAAGCCCGATCTACGTCGTGGATTTTTTAAGGGCAAAAAATACTTTGTACGTCTTCCTTCGGAGGGGAAGTAAAGCCGGCTGTACTAAGTTAGTAGATTTACTTGCATGTAAAAGATCCTCAAGCCTAAATGACGCCTCTGAGCTATATTCAAATCGCTTGCTTCATCGCCCAATAAATACCCAGTTTCTTCGCTAGTTGTTGAAAGGAGCGTAGCCAAATTTGCGTGGCCAGACGGAAGAGCGCGGCCCGAGTCTCGCCACGTAAAATAATGCAGTAATTCAATTCAAGTGCAATTCTTCCCAATACCATCATTGCTCCCTGACAATTACCGCAAATATCAAATGAAAGCATGTATTTTTCTTGCTAATATTGTGTGGAAACTAACAATTATAAAAAAGTTACTGAAGCCCTTTTGACCATACACCAAAGAATTGAACGTGTTTTAATCGACGCTTCACCTATCCAACTTTTGTTTAAGTATTTTAGGACATCCGATTTAATGACCACGCCGCACCGATGTCACAGAGGTAACGAAAAATATAATATTTTTGTAAATCAATAATTGTCGGGTCGATGTTTTGGGTAATATGTTTCAGTTTTTATGACTTCAAAATCCTATATGACTTTTTACTTTCTCACCAACTATGTACGTAATAAATATAAAATATCGTATGCTGCAGCAGAAAGTGGCGATTTTTCGCCATAAAAGTTCGTATTGTGGGAACTTGATATACAAAAAGTGAAGAAATGATGTTTCTATATGTAGAATATTACTTCTAATACGTTGTGTAGTCAAAATTCACATTTTGTGAGTGTTGGATACCCAAAAATTGGTTGACGGGAAAAGTCTAACTCCGTCCGTCCTTTCGTTCGTCCTTTCGTTCTTTCGTCGAACACACTAGCCAGCGCTTAGGCCGAGAAATATAGGCAAAAGTTTAAAATCATTTTCTGAAAAGAAAAACGGATTCAAATTTTCCCTTGAAATATTTTCTCAAATAGAGCAAAGTACTGTTGTACCAGTGAACTCTATTTTCGAATTGAAAAAGTTAACATTGAAAAAGTGCAATATTGATGATAGATATTTTCTCTTAGTTGAAACTATTAGAAAATTAAATCTTTAAATAAGGTGAAGTACAAGTTTTTGAAAATATAACTAGTTTACGTGTAATTTTTGTAATAAGTAGAGGAATTTAAAAGCGTGTTTTATCCAAACCTGCTTCTAATTTGTTCATTTCTCGAATCGAGGAAAGTACACTTATAAAAATCGAGTAGGTGTAACTTTCCTTGAGCTCTCTGAATTTTCAAAACTTACAAAAGTTATTAAAGCGAGGAGGTATGCGCTGTTAAGCGCCACTTGTTAATTTTCTCTTATTAATATTCTCGTACTAGGCTATGTGTCTCTCATTAGTCTCAAGAGATACGATTAATCGGAAGCCACACTTTATTCCAAATATTCCATACTTTCAGTCTAATATACTATACAACGGATTCATATCTACATTACATATTTAGTCTTCAATTTTGAAGTATTTTGTTCATTGTACTCCTATTGTATGATTTCTACCTTTTTTATTCGAAAATGTTTAAAACTAATGCAACTTATCTTATTTCAGAATTACTATTGCACAATTCTAAGCAAAAAAACTTCTCCGACAGAAACTTTTAGTAGTATTATTTGGGTGACAATATTCGTTACTTTTCTGTTATTGTACTCTCGTTCCATTACTCATCTAAAACTTTTAAGTCTCCTTTCTTTTAGTATTTACAATTTTCTCTCCACTTCTATTATTTATTTTCCCCTCACCCCTTCGTTAAACGTAATGGCACCAAAGAAACAAACTGCATTTCGCAGAAATCTTCACCATTAACTAATGAGTGACCGGCGCTATTTTCGAGGTAGAAAGGGGCGCGAGAGGCAGAGGAAAAGACGTTTGCGGAGGTTGGTAGGGTAGGGCGGAGACGGTGACAGAGACGGAGGAGGTGGTGTGCCTAGGGAGGGGAGGGCGGGGGTGGATGGGGCGAGAGCAAAGGCGGGTGACGACAAGGACGAAGGCGAGACGGAACCTTAGACGGAGGAGGGAGTGGTGGTAGAGACGGGGACAGAAGCGGGAGCGGGGGACGAGGAACGGGGAGGGAGTGGAGACGGGGAATGGGACGGATCAGAATGGGACAAGAGCGAGCATGGGGAGGGGCAGGACCGATACAGAGGTGGAGGGTGGGGAGAGTTGTCGCGAAGTTTTACGGGTTGGAACGGAAATGCAGACGGAGGCAGAGAAAGGAGGTGGGGACTCACGGACCACGTTCACTACCACAAGTTCTTTCTCCCCGCAACGACATGCTTCTCGATGCCGGGTGCTGGCCTCCCGAATGGAAATTTGTTTTCAGGGAGTCAGGCTTCCGTTGTTCCTCGTACCTCAACAAAATGTGGCGCGCAATTTCATTTTCTACATGTCATTTCTCGTGCAAGTATGTCGAAGAAAAAGGCTCACAGTCATGCGCCTGCAGCTGAGTTGATTACAACAGGATGCCTGATTCAAGAAAACTGGAAGAAATAGATATCATCACAGGCAAGTCCCGTGTGATATAAAACTATTTTATTCAATAGAATCTTAAAAAAATATGGGTCATGGCAATCGTTTATGGTCATGTCAATCCTTTAAGTGATTAAAATATCTTAGAGATCATGCAATTGCCGACACGCATATAAACAACGAATAGCAGTGAATGAACGACTAAAGCAGAGAGGGGGCAGGGACAAAATTAACTTGTTCATATTTTTTAATCAACATCAAGGAGTTCAAAATCCTTGTTACAATTGTATGACTTCATCGAAAGAAATACTTGAAATACTTGAAGTAAAATATGTATTTCATTTATATTTCTGCAATTTTCTGCAATCTTTACGTTCATTCTATTTATTTATGCAATGCATACTATAAGACTGGATGAAATCAGATAATATAAAAATTGAAAAAAATACGAAATGCAAACAAATACTAAAATTTAAAAAAAATTGTCGAAATATTTCGTTTTTATAACAATTTTGGTATTTAAATATTTGTATTTGTAGGTGTTCAATAAGTTTTCCGTTTTAATTTACCTGTGACATTTTCACTGTGATTTTTCTTAGATTTTACTAAAATGTTGATATTTAGAGAATTTATTTCAAGTGAATTGCAAATTTCAATTACATTTCTAATTCTTTTATATTTCTTTACTTATTTTGCAGTACTGTTTATGTTATCGACTTATCTAATATTGTGAATTTTCATTACTTATATCTTGACTTGTCGTGGGTCCTTGATTTCTTGGGTTCCATTGCGGTTTCAAAATGACATCCATGATTTGCCTAACCTGCCATATCTCACTTTTTTCCTGACCAACATCAGTTACGTAACTGATAGACGAGCGTACTACCTTTGTAGGAAGTAAGGAAGAAGAGTGATTAATTTGCCCTTTAATCGCTTATAAATATAAAAGAATTTACATCATATACGGAGACATAAAATCATTGGGAGATATTACACTTCGTAAATACTTAAAAATAATATAATATTATTCGAAGTTCAAGTACCACAATGCAAATATTTTTTAGACATTTCAGTTCACGTGATCAAGGTTACACGTAATTTGATACTTAAGATATTTCTAATTTGTATTTTTTATACGAAAGATACAATTATTGCTTTTCCTAAAGACGAAGCGACCTAGGCATGGTGGACAAAGTTTGGGTCGTCATATACAAAATTAATTTTGCCCTGCAGAAAATAGTTGCATGACGGCAGAAATGTTGAAAACCATACCAACGGCAAGGATAAATTCCGATAGCCAACAATCTACTGACTTTGGTAACCGAAGCCTACGTCTTGTTCGAATAATAAATATTTGTAGTATGCAATATCGTTTACTTCCCTCATCCGTTATATTTTCTAGGTCCAGCCGATTTACGTCAGCAGCGATTCGAAAACCGTGAAAACTTAAGTTCTAAATTACATCAGATGGCGGAATCGTAAGAGCCCCACTACACAGTGCAATTTTGTTTTCTTAAACAATTGCAGAAATTCGAAGCGCTGACAGTCATTATATAATGTGCCATACTGCAAACCTGTTGGCATATAACTTTTAAATGCGGAAAGGGGGATGAGATGCAAGGATGCGTACGGGTCATACCACCACCCTTACTGACACCCCGAGGTCGATCATGTGTACAGAACCTCATGAGTGAGTTATTGACTCTGAGCCCGTCAACGACTTAATATCTAGTCTCTTAAGTGTAGTGGATCTTACACACCTGGAGGTAGCAATGTTGCTCCCTCGCTGAAACACAAGCGCCGGCGCCGACCTCCACGTTTACCGGTAAAATTTCCATAGCAGCGTAACACCGCCACAACCAAAACAAACTCGACTGGTTTTCAGGTGTGTATGGTGGGGTAGTACATTTAACTGAATGAGTGTAAGAGGAGAAGAAGCGGCAAGGATGAGGAAGGAACGATCGCAAGGGACCTGCAACTGTTTGTTAGGGTACTGCTTTGGCATTCTCTTGGTGTTTTCCGAAGAAACCATGGAAAGTTACCGAATACAGCAGGCGATTGCCAGACGTCTCCTCCGGACAGTGGTTGAATTCGACCCACCTATTCAAAAATTCGCCACCGTCGGGACTTGAACCCTTGTCTCTCCTGCCAGATAATCTTGCACAAAGTGGGGCTTGGCTCTCCACGCGTGGAGGAAACACCCCGTCCACCGTACTCTGCAATGATGTGAAGTTCCTTAGTTGTGGTTTCTTGGAGCCGAACTACAACGGTCAACAGATTCCACGCGATTGCCGTCCTAAGCGTGGGGTGCAATGATGTTCAAATAGCATCAACTGTCACCGACATCGACCGCGATGCGACATTACGTTGAATTAGAGAGGGAAGGTTTGCACGAAGGCAGCTGAAGAAGCTACAGCCCTATTACCATTTTAGCGCATGCGAAGTAACATTTGTTTTCTACGTGCTTTCGCTGTAACAAACATTCTAGGCATATCGGTAAGATGTACACCCACGATTTTGAGGAGTCACTTGTTAATGGTCCATAAATAGTCGTTTCATCAAACACGTGGTCTACCGAATCGATAGGTATTACGGCGTCACTAGTGAGGTTTTCACGAAAGACTTCACTTTCGTCACTATTACGGTCGAGTCCATGATTCAGCTTGGAGTGACTTTTTCTATTTTCAACGACCAAATACATTCCTCAAAGAATGACGATTTGATTCCGAATATTCAATGAAGACTTTAGAAAAATTTTAAAGCTGAAAAGTAGCCAAAAATTAATATGAGGTTATATTTCGGTAGAGGATGGTAAGGTGGTAGGTGATTGAGAAACTCTAAAAAAAATTCTTATTGAAGTTTTATATAAATCGTTTTTTCGAATCACACTAAAGCTTTTTTAATACTTCTCGTACATGATAATTGATTTGTGCATCATTTGGCTATTTTCTGTTCATGGCAGACCCTTGCAATTTCAATACGCTAGTTTTAAATTTTTATTTTGTTAAAAAATAGCATTATTTTAATGTGTGAGATCAGATTACGAGGAAAAATATTGTATTGATTGCATTTCAGTGAAGACTGAATATACTTACGCAATACATAGAAACCTACTTATATTTGCATCTTTTACTGTTGTTTCATCATTTCTGACCGCGTCATTGAAATTTTGAGAGTTATGGGCCCACAACTGCTCGATTTTACGAATACTTTTTCTCCGGATTTAGAAATGACCATAACCAACATGAACACTTTTCAGCAAGTTAAAAATCCTCTTAACCAGTTTTAAAAGATATATTTTTGTCTTTAAATACTATCATCCTTTCAGACTAACAACTGGTGAACAATTCTTTTATTACCCCCACTAATACGTTACAATTAACGTATAAAATGTGTCGGCCGATAATCTTCTTGCAACGTATACTATGTGTGTAATACTGCAGTAATTTTTAAAGTTAGAATTACTAAAACATTATGAGGAACGTGGGTATAATCTAGATCATTTTGTAATTTGCAAAAATTAACACAATCGCTACTCGCTCCAACTCTGGACATTTATTTGTTAGAATTATGAGAATTACACACATCTCTAAGTAATTGTTACGATAGACTATCTGCTTCTCTTCTCAATCATCACAAAATTTTACGTGTAATTTAGAAAACATAAATTTTATTAATGAACTATCTCCTTTATAACTGATTACTTTACTTTAATAGATTATTAATATGCTATACTTATGTAAGTATAACTCAACGTTGATGAATTTTGCGATAGTTGCCACTGAAAGTTGTATGTGAAGGTCGGACATTATAGGGGCCACAAAATGGAAGACGAGAATGAGATCGTAACTTTTCTATACCTGATTATTTAATTATCGTGAAAGGTAATAACACGTTGAATACGCATTACTTTTGTAAGTAATGCGCATTCTGTTCTGAGACCGTCGTTGTGTTAGCTTGATGCGAATATGGTCAAAAAACAATTGTTAGTTTTGGAATGCCATGTGGTGTCAAATTTTAATGTATCCAACAACTGAGCATACTTAAGAAGTGGGCAATGGAGAAGTAGCGAGCGTCTGGGTTTTAGACGAAGATGATAACAACACTTTTGTTTAAAATTTAGTTCGATGGTGACACGCCTCTTGAGGGTTTCTCGGAAAAGTTTGGGGAATGTGTAGGGAGTCAGCACAGTGTATATTTCCATTAAAAAATCACACCCTTCTCTCCCGTCCCCTCCATCCCTCCGGATGCATGTTCGTAGGCTTGAAGTAAAGATTCCCTTGTATAAAAATAACACTCTCTAGTATTGTATAATCAGAACATCAACGTGTTATTGCATCTGCTAATTCATTTAGATTTCTCTTTACAGTCTAACAGTATTGCAAAACAAATTATTTTCGGGTATTTTACTACTCAGTTGAAAATGTACAGAATTTCATGTCTTCATGTATTCGTCTTTTTTTATTTTAATAAGCGTTGAAGAATGAAACTATCACTAAGAACTCAGAAAGGTTCAAATATTAAAATTAGATTAAATAATGAAACAATGAATACTTACTCACACAAACATAGAAGGATAAAATGCTGTACTTGGATTGATCATTGACCCTGCTGCCATTGCTCTGGAAGGTTTTCCTTTACTAAAATAATTTCAATCATGTATTATTGGCTGAAGTATTGTATATCCTCATAAATACTGCATATATTGTTCCTGATTTTACACTGAGTAGAATATTGTTGAAAATTATCTTTTTAAATATTTTTTCTCAGGAAATAAACAATATTTAAATGCTAATACAATAGTGCCCTGCATAAGCAAATAAACTGAAACTTTGATACTGAAATATTGATGATTTCTGCAGATACTTTATCTCGAAAATATCACATACACTTTTAATGCTTCATCAATTTGGCACATTTTAGGCAGTACAAACGATTTTCCGACTGCACAGGAACAAAAGCCTCAAACTGCACTTTGAGATTTCCCATGAGGTCCTAGTTTCCTCGTCGGCAACCAGTAGTAGCTTTTCAAGTTCCCTTATTGCTCGAGGTACATGTGGTGACATGATCGTACTCTCCAGCTCAGGTATCATCACGTCCATGGACGGGTGACGCGCAAAGTCTCACTAGGCACTATATGATTCACCACATTTATACTCTCGGCGTCCCTGTCACAGCACGTGTACATAATTACCATTAAAACTAGAACCTCCCGCATTATGTAGCGTTTGTTGCTGACACGCAACTACTAGAAATGCTCACACAATATTTTTTTACTTATTTAATTATTTAATTTTAATATAAAACAATGAATGTAAACTAATGTTTGGCAATTAAACGGGAAAAAGTTACTTGCAGTAAACATATAAATCAAGGAGGCATTTCAGTAACTACATTTCAGAGCCTTTACCCACACATTCAACCAAAAGTATTTAAACTTAGCTCTGAGGTTTCTTTTAGGCTTGGTGATCTTTTACATTCAGTAAATCTACAACATGATGCACCCAGCTTTACTTCCTCTCCGAAGGAAGGCGTACAAGGGATTTTCCCCCTAAAAACTCTACAACTTCGATCGTGTGTGAACCCGCAAACTTTGAAATAACAGGCCAATAGGCTAACCAATACAGCCCCAAAGCAGTGAATATTCGATGATGTATCATTTTTCAATATATGTAATTCATGACAGAAGTACATTTCAAATGTATGTTTCCTCCCATTATTAGGATTAAATAATGACAATCTTATGAATCATGAACTTAAGAATCACGTTATACTACCCAAAAATGTTCTTAGATTTATGCAGAATGTGCGAAAAGATATGTCAAAAAATAATGCCAATTAATCTTCTCCATTAAGGGAAATAAAATGAGCTATTTCTCACCTCTGTATGTAGCGCAAATCGCTCAAAATTCCTTTTTGTTGCGTAAAAACGCATCAAATACATGCCTTTAGAGAAATTTCTCAGAACTCTCTGGATGGTACATCCGCAAACCAATCACTAGTTCCCCATCAGGAATCGGAGACGCGACAAATTGCCTAATTTGTCTGCATCCATACACAATTTTATTTTTTACCTCATTTTATTGATACAGAATTACTTATTTACTAATTAAGTAATTATGTAACTAATTAGATTAAGACTAAGTTTGTCTTTTCATATTTACCTCCCATAATTCCCTTTCATAATTCCTTCCAAAAGATAACATGTAGTATCATTCAACTCTTTTTAAATTTCCTTTTTAACCACGATCCTTTCGATCCAGGTAAAATATCGAATGTGTATCGAGGTCCGTATCGAAGGCAATAAAAATCTATAACGTATCAATAAAAATAAATATTTACATACTTACTGATAACCGAGGACGACATGTAATTCACAGAATTGCTCCTTTCGCGTACAAATAATTTTCAAATTCTCGAAATCTCAACTTTGACATTCATTTGAGGCTGTATCACATAGAACACACATACACACACACTCATAAATTATAATGCCGCAGCAAAATATGTTAACTCATTGGAAAAGACACAAACGTTGAATGTCATTTTTCTATAGTATTTTATGATATATTTTATAGTTAAGAAAATGATGATGTAAATAATAAATGTGCATTGATTCCTATTGAAATTTTAAAACTCAATCAAATTAACATGGAAGTGAACACAGCGATTTTTAATGCTGTATTTTATTTACGAATATTCTTATTGTGATACAATTAAAAAGGAATCAATTATCCCAAATTGCTGGAGCAACCACGTCAAGCGCTGTGCAGTAGTATTGGTCATGTGGCATTTGCGTTGAACCCTAATCCCACGCTTCGGACGAACACAGTCGCTGTGATTTGCTTCCTGACATTGATAGATTTCTCAATATAACAGAGATTTCGCCTACGCACACTGTTACTTTCTACTGATGCACATGCATTGGTTACAAAGTCGGATCGTGACCAGCAAGTTCTTTGTTGTAAACATTTCTGACTAATTTCCCCATAATTGCTTTATTCATAATTTCAATTAGTGTAGTTATAGAGCGCGGATAAAGATCTCCAAAGTCGGGGAAACGGACTGGATTTCTGGGTCCGCCGTAAGTAGTTTCTTGGGATGCATAAGCATCCTCGGATAGTTTCCTTCTCAGACATCCTCCTTAGTTTATTGTAACAGAAATAAAATATTATTTTTACTCTTTCACAATTATCAGAAACGTTTAACAAAATATTGACCTCTCCTCCAGACAAATTAAATTCGTAGTACTGCATGCATTAATTGTAATAACACCATTTTTGTTATGGGAAACTCGCGATCGTAATACTACGCACCACATATTTGTTTTATTACTGTACATGTAAAGGCAGAAATTACTCTCTGGGGTGGCTCGTTGGGTATTGTGGTCGCTTTCCACGGCCCAACTCCGGGATCGAGTCCCGGCCGAGGCAAATTATATCTGTGCGCTTTCCTTACAAATGTCCAAGTATCTATTGCTGTGTGACCATGAGAAAGCCCACCTTAGGGTTAAGAACACCAGTATATTCAATGAATGGATGTCTTTGTGCAAACCACACGAACCCTTTACCTCATGGCGAGAGACTGGGTCACCGCTGGTCGGCCAAGGCCCGCTCACGCTGTATTGCCATAGGTCATGACAGGTATAGGTGGATTTCCTTGAACAGTGAGTATCAAAATCAAATCAAAGGTTAATAAAAATCGCACCAATCATCACGTTAATGGTATCTAAAAAAATAAAATATTTTTGATACTACAAGCACACCGTTCCATAAATTGTAAATGTTCCAATAATTTTGATCATTCAATGATTAATGTAGTGTTATAATTTTGTTACCAAAAATATAAAAACTTTAAAACTAACAAATACTATAGTCAATATAGGTTTTTGTTACCGATTTCAGAAAGTCACCATATATTAGCAATGAAAGCGTTAATAATAATAATAATAATAATAATAATAATAATAATAATAATAATAATAATAATAATAATATATTTCCGCTAAATGCTCACCCATTGTCGTCACGTCATCGTTATTTTGCTAAATTATACTACTAGAATGTATCAAAGCACCTGCCGCTGATTATTTGATTTTTTTTAAGAAGTAGCAAAACAATTACATCTTAGCTGAATATGTTCCCTCAACTTTTGTGTAGACCAACCACCGTTTGCCTAACACCGGCCACTCCCTCCGAGTTAACCAAAGGCCGTTAGCAGCTTATCGCGGTTTTAGATTTGAATCGACGCATGTCAAGAGTACCCTGACCGGCAGCTTTACTATGCTTTAGCGAACTCGGCTAAATCAACATGTACCATGCATTAGTCCTGAAACTTTCTTATACGTGGCCGAAATGTCCAAATTATCTGTGTTACAAATATAAATTAAATCAAACAAGGAGAAGTACCTGAAAAAGAGATATCTGCACACCTGAAAATATGTCGCTGAGCGTTAATGGGGAAGAAGAATTCACAACTTTAAAACTAACAAATACTATAACTAAAAAAGTTGAATTATCGATTTCAGCAAGCCAAGCCCCAAATATTAGCATTGGTAAGGTTCTATCTGCCCGATTCACTGAGAAGGCCTGCATGGCAGAAACAAATGATAAAACAATCAAATAATTTATATGAAAGTATCGCAAGTGTTTCCAGTTATTAAAAAAAACTT
Organism: Gryllus bimaculatus; assembly: GCA_017312745.1. Classification (NCBI taxonomy): domain Eukaryota; kingdom Metazoa; phylum Arthropoda; class Insecta; order Orthoptera; family Gryllidae; genus Gryllus; species Gryllus bimaculatus. The sequence goes on from BOPP01000083.1 coordinate 5,355,103, forward strand.
AAAGAATTATTGAGTAGGACTCGTTGGGGATTGTATGCATTCCCACATAACTAGCATGATTCTTGATTCACCACGCGACTTCCGTAGGGCTCGCAACTTTATTGGTTTTGTGAAGATGATGTGTTGCCGTAAAAAATAATTTAGCAGGTGATGGCTCTTTCCATTGAAGACAATCACTTGAAACAAATGATGCTTTGCGTTGTGCAATTGTCAGTTTGAATGTGTCAGGAAGCCCCGGCGTTAACAGCCAGGTAGCGCGCTCTTTATAGCACACTAAAACATCTAATTGCATAACAATAAAAGCGCTGTAAATACAGACGGCGCTGGCAGGCGTTGCCGACGCGCTCGCGACTCGTTTCGTTCATTAGCTAAACAAAGAGATGTGTCGTTTCGACTGTTCGCGGACAAGGACTATTTCATACCGTGCGCAATTAAGGGGCTCAGAGGAAAAACCACGTATTCTACACAATTTCGAAAATAAAGATTCTGAATACATTGAATTAATACATTCTGCGTCAGTTATAAATGAAGATTTCATTGTTTCATTTATGATGGGCTTTATGTGTATTTGAATTTGTCTATTGCATTCTAAAGAATTTCCGTCGGAATAAAATACCCTCTTTACCTGGTAGAAAATTGAGCGAAGTGACGTATTGTCGACCTACGTGTATAAGCTCATTAGAATAATATTAATTGACAGTTATAATTTACACTTTCACTTTTTCTCTTTTTTTTGTTGTTTTTTCGTCGATGATAGAAAGTTTAAGATACGAGGTAAGGTATTGCTACTTCATCATTTAGAAGGTTTATTATTAAAACCCTTAGTTATGGTTTCGTCTTTCAACGCTTGTTTAGTTTTTCCAAATAAAAAATCAAAACTGTCGTCATATGTGATCGATGCATTTAAACTCCGGGGTTCTCTTATAGTCAGGCTCGCTCGTAAACATGTTGCAATCTTATTTCAGTATTGGATGATGTAGATACGTTGTACCAAAGTAACATTATAGTAACTGTTGAAGTAGTTCTTTAAAAAAAGAAAGAAAAAGAAGAACGTGGTCAAATGTGTCCCTGCGGAAAGGGCCGTCAAATGCAGAAAAGTATATAAAACATACATATCCACAATTTATATGAGGGCCACAATTGATCCTCGCCTGGTGTTCTTTAATGCCGGAAGAGCATTGCCGCTGTCAAAGAAATGGAACTTGAATAAATGGTTGGATTTTCCAATTACTTTGTATGTTTTATATCATGACACCAAAAAGTTAATTTGCTATCAGTTTTGCATTTGTTTTAAAGGTTGTTCCGATGTACATTCTGCTCACTTTCCCTAGTAAAACTTTATAAAAAAAGTATGTCCACTCCACATCAGAATGGTATTTTAGATTCCAATCGGTACATTTTGACGGATGAAAAAGGCAGCCCAATTCCCAATATTGCGGAATCCATCTCAAGAATCATGGAATAGTGCGAAGTTTCAGATAGAGCGTAAACATTTTCTCAGAAAACAGTGTGGAACAGAACGTCAATCCGGGAAAGAAAACAAAACTCTCATCAACCTGATAATATGTAATCTTGTAAGTTCAACAGAAAACTGCAGTAAAACTAGGCTAAATTTCACAGCGTAAGATATTGAGTTACATTTCATCTTAAATCCGTTACATTTTACCTCTGAACAAACTGATGGTGATTATGATTATGATTATCATAATAATAATAATAATAATAATAATAATAATAATAATAACAGTAATACTATTTTGCTCTTTTAAAGAACAGAAATAAAATGTATAATTAAATTCAAAGCTAATGAAACTAAAAAAACTATTTTCTACTGAGCCTCTAAAGTGAAAAGATTTGCCCTTCATTATGCTATTGAAAATCTATTCGCAGTGATAAATTAGTTCGCAAATTGGAATTCGTTCCACGTTGTAAATGGCCAATGTTAAGATAGTTTCTTGGAATATCACTGGATGGAGTTGTCTATGTGTTGATACCAGTGCTTAGATGTATATTCAATCACACTTTCTGACATACGTACACGCAGAGTTATTGACATTTTAGGATCTCAGTCAAATTACAATTAGTGTGCGGTTTACATACGCTTATTAATTTAGGTATCACAAGATCCCTGAAGTTTATGTATTCAGAAATCAAATGGTATTCTTGACACAAATTCAATGTTCCAGTAGATAGTTCTATAGAATGATAATTGAATTCTGAAATTACACTAAAATAATGTGCAACATACAGGTAAACACTCGGATGTGACCCTTCCGGTTTGGCGGAATTTTGGTTGTATTATAAGGAATAAATAAGCTTCATATTGTTTTTATTTTCTGTGAATAAACACATTTAAGAGGTGAAATCGTCCTCCAAACAATGCGGGAGCGTTGAGAGAAACAGAGGTGATGACTTCTTTTTGCACAGAAAAATATAACTATTCAATATAAAATCATATGTAAGGAAGAAAAAATACATAACACATCTATTCGTTATTTTGAGGAGTACAATGATCCCAAATATGAAATCAGATGTCAAAAATGTCTCATACGATAACCAAACAAGTCTAAAAACCGAAAAAGTCTGAAAAACATATATGTTACAGTGTAACGATTTTGTCCATTTCGTCAGAAGTGAACACTTGAAGGACAAAATTTGAAGAAAAAACTTGGAGTCTTTGCACTTGGTTCAAACTTGTAGAACGTAGAACCCATGAAGTTTAGTGAGGAGGATTAGAATGAAAATTATTTATTTATTTATTTCCCTCTCTTATAAATTTGAAGAATAATCTAAAAACATCTTATTCAACTGATATTGCAATAATGAAACTTGAGACGGTTCTTTTGCGGCTTCAAACACGTTCAGAGAATAGAGTTACGATTGGCCACTACTGAGTCGAGTTTCTGATCACCATCAAAAATAATGTAATTTTCAAGTGGCCACAACTGACACCAAATCGAGGATAGGAGAGACTCATTCTTTACAATATATCCAAAATTGAGCTAAATTGTCAAGGCCTCGAGTTGTATCATATCCATTTGTGTACTTCTATGGGTTTAACGTAAAATTTCTATTCAAGGGCGTATCCGGAGACGAATTTTGGGAAGGGAAATTCAAAATGTTTTGGTCGAAGGTGACATATTACAGACTATGTAAAATATCGTAAGCTACATTAGCTCATGCAGCAATACCATTTTATTTATTTTAATAATTAATAATTAGTTTTAATAATTAGTATCCTAAAATATTTTTGCTTCAAAGTTTCGTGACAAGTTAAAATTAATAGATACTGAAAAATGCTAGGGGCTGGGGAATGTCCCTCATTTCTCTCCTCATAAATCCGCGACAGATATTATATAAAGTAAAGCACTAAAAAATCACTGAAGTCTCTCCGAATATTTTTATCACATACTTCTTTCTCGATGCATTTAATTTTACGTATATTTTTAGTTGAATATTTCTCGGCTTTTGGAAACTCTACAGTACATAACGATCATATGATTGCAAAACTGCGCGCAAACTAAAAATAAATCGGTAAAAATGTGGCGCAACACCAAAACTGAAACACTTGCAATTGTTTAAATAAACGATATTCCCATCTATATTTCCATCTTCATGCATTTCGTGCTGCCTATCTTGACTCGTTCCAAGGAAACTCTACAAAACTAATGTATAATTGAAGACAAAGAACATTATAAAATTGGTCATGACGCGAATGTTTGTGAATACAATAATTTTTTATCATTCTTCGTTACACTGGAATTAATTTTTAAATAATGGCATGTACCAAATAATAAACACTTTTTCAAACCAACTTCGACACATTATAAAGAAAAGATTCAACAATACTATAAATGAAAACAATACAGATACAAATAAGAAAAGAGAGTACATATAGAAGTAAAAATGAATTCCAATAGGCTGAATTAACAACTGTTTTGTATAATCTATGTACACTTGGGAGAGATAAAAAGAACACACAACTTGTCCCCAAACTGAGTGAAAACGACGTTTCGTGTTTTTCTGGATAGAATTAATTTAGAACAATTTCATACAAACTTTATTACGCTGTTACATTGGCATATAATAAGTAACACTGTAACATCGACTCGTGATGAACCAAGGTATGCGACAAATAAATCTGAATTGGGGCTGATATTTGAAAGTTCCAATAATAATTTCAATTCCAGTTCGGAAAATCTTACCAACTAATTTAATGGTAAAAATTGACCTTAATTTCAAAATCCCTAGTACATCATCGATGGAATGATTACGCTGATATAATATTTGTTACATTTCCTCAAGAAGACTTCAGATAAACGAAAGATTAAAAAATAAATTTCCATTATGTATGGATGTTTTTCCAAAGAGATTTCAAAATCTAGTATACGGTTACTACCACATTTTCAGTGCGACCTTAAATATGATATCCATTTAGCAATATTTGATCTCAGCTATTGTAAATTAACTCTTCAAAAACTGAGACACAATTTATAATCAGAAATATCGTCTCTTTGGCTTTTTAACGAGTTTTTTATACGTACTGGAATAATTTTATTAAACTTTCTTCCAAAAATATACTTGCAAGAGAATTTGAAAATCAGTAAATGGCACTTTATCTCTTGTCAGCTTTTTCACAGTTCGTCCTAATATGCTCAGGGATTGGGCGACAACTGTGAATACACTTTTTCCCGGCGACACGTTCGACTACTGTTCGTGAAAGAACATTTCCATTCGAAAATGTATGGCAATCTATGATTCAGATCATTACGTGGGAATGGTTTAATATATCGAACTCCATTTTGAATCATACCCCATCTTAATTCTCCTTCACTATCTGTACACTTTTGAGTTCTGTAGAAGTTTAGTGGGGATTTAGTTATTAGCATCTCAGCATTTGCTCAATGGATCAGAGAAACTGGACAAAAACGTGATCGAGATGGGGATCAATGATACGGAATTTGAAGTATATTATTTGTTACAAACATATTAAGTCTATTTAAAAAATATACAATACAAATGTAAACTAATTCAATAGATATCACTGTTTTGTTAAAATAAATATTAGTTTTATTTTTGAGGAGCAGTAGAGTCTCTAATTGCATAGAAACAGTTATGCACCAGAAAATATTTTACCTTTAATTTAAATATGAATAATGGCTTCAATTGTTTAATGGCATCTGGCAATTAGATTTAAAGTAACGTACATGCGGTGTGTGAGGATTTCTGGTAGTGAGCTGTTGATACTGACACTTCATGGACGTGATTTCTACGACGTGTGTTGTAATTATAAACATCACTATTCAATGAAAATATTTTCCCACAGTATAGAAAGTCCGTTGTGACGAATATTACAGAAATAAAATATGCAAGGCAATGGTAAGATTCCAAGCTCAGTGAAGAGATGCTTGCAGGGATCACGCTGATGGCATTTTTTCATTATTCGAGATATGTTATGTTACTTAGAAATAAAGTAAAGCATACGTTTGTTTTTATACGATATTCTAATTCCTTGTGTGATCCAAGTATTATTGTTCCGTGAAATGTTCAATTTTCTGTTTTTGAGAGGAAAGCATGCTTTAAAGTGAAATGAAAGCTTTGAGAAAAATATATTATATTTTTCATTTGTGTCAACAGGGTTAAAAACTGTGTCCATAATTCCTTTAGCAAGTACTCCTTGAATAATTTTATATTAACTTTAGTGAATGCTCAGCACACGCGTGTATTATTTATTGTGTGGGTGCTCATGTTATTAGTAATTGTAAGAATTTGGGCTTCGTGGTCATGTAACCTATATTAGAATTTTGTATTCCATATCTAGTTGTGGTTTTGTTAAATATAATTTGATCTATTGCTTTTTGTGATTTAAATGTATTCCGTGTTGGTACATTTACTGTTATATCTAAATTAAAAGAATGCAGTAAATTGAGAAACTGCTCTTTTTTGTGGGATTCGCTCAGAAAATTAATTTCGAAATATCCACATACAACAATGAATTTGAAAGATAGATTACTAATTTTGTTTAGAGTTATCTCTAGATTTTCTACGAAAATGAAATAATTGAAAGCTTTCTTTGTTGGTGGCCTGTAGTTGCAAAGTAAGATAGTTTAGAGCGTAGTACGATGTACAATTGGTATATTAAAAACTTTTCAACTGCCTATAAATTGAATTCTGACAAGAAAATAGAATCAATACCATTTCTGACGTAAATACAAGAACCTCCGTAAGAAGGGCCCTTATTTGATTCTCTCGCTCTACAATACGATCTTGCAAAATATAACTGGGAATTTGGAGTGTGTTTAGATCAATATGAGACAACCAATGTTCTTTTAAACAAAAAACATCTATTTGACCTATATCACTCTGTATTGCTGCCTAGTTAAATTCAATTTTATTTGAAAGAGATTACACATTATGATGCATTATTTGAATTTTTTGCATGTACCTACACGGATGTTTCTCTGCATTTAACTGTAGTTGCTATTTATCTCACTTTTACCTCGAGTGCGGTCGAAGGAATTATCAGGAAGTAGTGACAGAAGGTATAGGAGGGGCGACAAATGTAGATAAATTAATAATGGAAGAGGTGTTACAAGGATTAGGTTCAGGGGATACCGTAATTGGGTCCAAAGAGGACCCAGAGGAATGAAAAGAACTAGGAGATGTGGGTGAGGATGGGTGTTGGGCAGGACACTTCCGAGGTTGTGAAAGGATGTATTTTGCAAACTCGCTACCGAGTGCATGTTTTCCGACAAGCTTCATGTGAAGACCATGCCGGGTGAAGTATTTTTCTGAGAGAAAGTTTAGTTCAAATAATTTAACATGTATGACTCTCAGATGCAGTTTCAATTGCTTGTTTGCACAGTTCAATTATTTTATTTCTTTGCACAGTGTTGGTCTGTTGCACCAGAAGGGAAGACTCGAGACTATAATGTTCGTGTTTTCGGCGGCACTTTAGTTTGTCAACATGTTGTTCAGGTATAAAGTGACCACTCAAATTGATATCGTTCTGCCCTCCTATGATGGTGAGTGCATCCCGTTTGGTGAGAGATTTGGGTGGGTGTCCAACTCACTGGTCACGTGGGCAAACCTCCCGCTAGGTTTAAACACACCCGTGACAGAGAAATTGGATGCGAGATTCCCACTGAGCAGGGAGGATATTTGTCGCCCATGACTATTTGGTAAAATCAGTATCTTTTTGATGGATTCAGCGGGAATGTCCTTGTTTACTTGTGAGTCAAGTTGCGCAACTCTGTGTCAACAATGTGTCTTGGTTTTTTGCGCTTGCGAGCCTGTTTGCGGTGTTTTGTGGATAGACGTGTGGAAGATGGGAAGGAATAGTGAGGATTGAGAAGGCTAGGAAACTCATTGTCATAATCTGAAACAGAAAATCTGTTTTCAGTCGTGATTGTTGTGGTGATTGTGTTTTTGCTTTCGCGGATAGACGGTTGGAAGTTTCTGCCTTGTTGCCATTTTTTGTCCAACCGTCTGCCTTTTGAACGATCTCTTCAAGCCTACGAATATGTTCATCTAAATTATTGTTTTAATGTGGGAAGGCTTTCAGGAGGTCGGCTTTCAGAGTGTACAGAGTAGAAAGTGTATAGCAAATAGAAACCATGTCACGAATGCGTTTGAACGGGCGTGGTAAATATGAGAATAAATTAATAGATAAGAACTCAAACTAATGTAGAAAGTATATTCTAAACAATATCCTTTTAATTTAAGTGTATTAAACTATTTAATTTAAATTACGTATTGATTTCAAAAATAACAGGTATATGATTCTAATTAGCATTTAAATGTAATTGATTAATTAAATACGAAAGAATTTCAATGTGTTGAAAGAGATAGATATAAACTGCAAACTACTCGTAATAAATATAATTAAATTAGTATACTTTACCTATTGTAAAGTTACTAAATTCAACACTTTTATATTCGACAATTTGAAACAAAATTCAAGTTTGTCCGTTACTGTTATAGACGAAACTTTGAATTATGTTTTTTTCACAATTATCACAACACTTTCTCTATTAGTTGATAACTTTACGCAAATCTAAATTATTTTTTGAGAATATATGTATCGGAAGCCTTTAAGCGCGTTCAAAAACAAGTTTGTCCGTTACACCGTTTTTAAACCAATTACTCCTTTTGCACTACTTGGACCAAATAAATCACTTTTCAGCATATCTGTAGCAAAAAACAAGTAAAGAAAACAATTTAACAATGAAAGGTACCTGAAAGATGTAGAAAAGTAGTGAAAATTAAGTCAAATATTGAAGCACAGCCAGAGCACGTAAGTCACGTAAGCAAGCAGTTCTCCATGTTTTCGCGGTTGTTTTTGCGGTGAGTCGATTCCTTCATGTGGGTCACGATAAGGGATAAATACCGAAATGTGAATTTCATATAGAGTAAAGTGCCCGAATGTTGAACACTTTTTACTTTTTCGACTATAAGTTCACAAATAAGTGCAAATGTGAAGACTAGTGTAGATAACAAAAGCCTCCGATACAAAAACTTTTTTACCGTTTCAACTGTCTCTTATGTTTTTTGTGCGCTGAAATCGAAAATGTAACTAGAATTGCTGCATCACCCACAGTTTGTTTCACAAATTTACTTTAATTGTGGAGTAGGTCACTGGCAGCTTTCTGTATTATAGGTTCGTGACGCCATATAGGTTCGTGACGCCATCTATGAATTAGTGATAGAATTTGCAGTTTTCCTCTCAGCAGCAATATGTACCTTTTCACTCATGCCATCTATAAACAGGTAATACAATTTCTGTAGCTTTTACCTCCACATGACAGTATGTACTCGTTTGCGATATGAGATGAAGGTGTAAACCAAGGACGTCCAAGATAGATACGCAAAAGGAATTGGATGACTGACGAGTTCATGGATTCATAAAAATGTTTAAAAACAATGTCATTACAGAATAAAAACGAGTATGCTTCAACACCTATATTTAGTTCACTTACAAAAAAATACGAAAATATTGAACTGATACTTACTATAAAATACGGCACAACATTCACGTCTGGGTGATATGTGGAGACCTGAATATTTTGTGCATGCTTCTTGGACAACAGTCTGATATATAAGGTTTCCTTTGTGAATGACAGAGCCGTGCGAGGGTGAACCACTGGGACCAATCAGAATGGCCCCCCAGAACTACTTCAAAACCACGAAGTAAAAATATTTTAAGGAAATGTCTTATTGATACAAAGAAAATAATGCTACCCCTGTGCATATAAAATTAGGACTCATGAAACTGTTAACTAAAGCTCCGCCAAGAAATGGGACGTGCTTTAAACACCTCTGTGATACGTTCCCACACCTCTCAGAAGCCAATATAAAGGAAGGAATTTTCGTTGAACCAGACACGAGAAGACTTACGTTTGATGAATTTACCACCACGATTACGGATAATGAAAAAAGAGCTTGTATTTCCTTTTAAAGAGTGGTTAGAAACTTCCTAGGAAATAAGAAAGGCGCAGATTATGCAATTATTATTAAATATGTGTTGAAGATTTTGAAGGATTTGGGATATTGGATGAGCTTCAAGATTCACTTCCTGCAAGCACATTTGGATTTCTTTCCTGAAAAACATGATACGAGGAGCAAGGAGAACATTTTCACCAAAAAAGATCGAAGTGGAAAAAAGATATCTGGGTCGATAGAACTAAAAATTATGGGAGACTACTGCTGGATGCTCTACAGGGACACGTCACGGGGCATACTTAAGAGGAAGAGTAATACTCACAGCTTCACACAGAAGGGAAAGTATATTACAAGACACTTCAATAATGATTTTTGAAATAAAAACTTATTGAATAATTTCTACTGTAAAAATTGTGTATTATTTGCTATAAAACTTGTTTTATTTGTCAAATACCCTTAATGAATAAGATAAATATATTCCACTCTAGGCGTACCCTGTTACTAAAGTAGAATAGTAAATGATTTTTGTTTTAGCAAATAATTGGAGCATTTACGTCTAGAACTGCATTTCTTTACGAAAGAATACATGTTTAGTTTAATATTTCATACAATTCCTGCAGAGTAAATTCGTTTTTGAATTACCTTCATAAGACATGAGCCCTAATCTTACACTCTGTCGAATCAGTAGTGCACTTGGATCCCACATCTTTACAATACGGTATAGAATGTCAATATTAATATGTTAGATAATGCACTTTAGTGTATACTGACGAAAGAGTCAACTACATTTTATTCATAGCGGCAGTGTGGATTATTCACATTTCAACAATACTCGTATTCCACATTAAGGATATCGCGGCCATATTGCCTTCAAGTTGTTTCGCGGTGCATCAATGTTCTTTATATATTTTGTGATATTTCCTTGGAAGAAGCATGTAAGCGAAAGCGTACGTAAGTAAGAAGATAGTATTGGCAACGAAAGGGAAGAAAAGTTCGCGCGTGGTCCGGGGCCCGATTGCTCCGACATTTGCCTGGGATTGATAAAAAAGGAAATCTACGGACCAGAGCCAGCAGCTACCAAAATTCTCCAGTCAGCGTTAAATTCGAACTAGTAACTACCTAGGTAACACCGTCGACGCACGAACTCTAGGACCTCCCGACCAAAGTCGTGGCAGAGACAGCGTAAAAGCTGGTTCTGAGCTGAAAACTGCCGATTTTGTGGTACACGAATGACATTTCACACCGGAAACAACTACGATATTGATTTTGTTCATGGATGTGCAGTTTACAATTTCATTTTAGTTCAGCACACAATTCTCCAGAGAAGGATATATTCTTTGTATAGGCATGTTAAAAAAGTAGTGTTTTGATATTTTCTGCAAGGGAATTATTTTAAAATAATTTTTTAAAACTTTATTCTAGTAGTCTGTTACCACGTTCGGTTTAATGAATACTGCTGAAGAAAAAGTTTGGACACGAAATGGTTTCCTTCTTCCAAATCCATCTGGCCAAAACTTTACAAGGTGGAAACCAATAACCAACGAGGCTAGGGTTTTCAGATTGTCGAAGTAAAAGAAGGAGAACACTGAACATTGACTCACGTGAACAAGATTTAGACATAATAGGAAAAGGCTTCACTTTGACTTTCAGGCAATAATGAGAATAAGTATTATGTGTGGACATAAAGACAATGAAATTACTACTAGAACGACTAGAAACCAGCCGATGTCGAACATAAAAAATAAATGATTGAAGAAATACCAGGCGAAGGTCACGAGTTAGCTGGATGCAATGTAGATGGAAGATAAAAAGAAAATAAATTATTTAAAGTATTTTTATGGATCCCGTGTACAATAATCTGTAAAAATGAAGACCGTATTTTTCACAGCCTTTCTACTGGAGAATTCTTTGTCACATTTTTATGACAGTAAATTAAAATTTTGCAAACATAAATGTATTTAAAAATAATGAATAAGGTGTATTTCATGTATAATATGTTTTCTTATAAATTTATGAAGTTCTTTCTGTAGGACTATGATTTGTAGTACATATGTTGGGATTATTTATTTATTTACGTCAAAAAAGTTAAAAACTGTGTGTGACGTGCTATGAGTAGACGTTAATTTGAAGTTACATTTATGACCAGAACCAAAACAAGGGGGCATCTCAGCATTTGCTCGAGGATCAGGGAAACTCGACGAAAACCTGATCGAGATGGGGGTCATTGAAGAAGCTGAAATACAATACTTGTTACAGGTTCTTTACAATTATACAATCCACATGGTATATAACACATTAAATGTCATTTTAAAATTAATATTACTTTTCTTTTGTATGCTAGGTATAGTTTCTAATTGTATAGAAGCAGTTGTGCAGCAGAAAAGATTTTACTTGGGACTTCAACTTTTGTATCGAATTTAATCGTTTAATGTCATCTGGCAAGGTGTTGTAAAATAATGTACATGTATTATATATGAATTTTTCATAGTGCTACTGTCACCTGATGAATATGATCGTTATGTCAAGTGTTCTAGTTATAGACAACGGGTTGGAACTAATACCTGAGGAATCGCACTGAAATTGTGGATACCTTTTATTAGGAATTAGTTTAAGTTAATACACACGTTCGCAAACATTTGTGAAAGGAAAACACACTAATTTGAATTTAAATTTGATTTCTCAACGAACTTAGCATTCAACCGCTATTTCTGCACTGCACTCAGAAAATGCCCAGCACACGTGGGTGAAATTACATCGCAAGACGACTCATAAACATACCTTATCGCTTTATTTGAAAAAAGTAGAAACTTATGTTCCTGTCTTGAGAGGAAAAAATTTGGAAAAAAGAATATTTCATTGGAAAAGGAAAGTGTAAAATAAAAAAAAGTAAGCCATTAAGGGAACGAAAGGTAAATCATATATCGATAAACATTGCCAAGGGTAATTCGCCCCGCCAGCTACCGTGCGACACCTGGGCACCGGGCGACGCCCAAGATGGCGGCGGCGTCTGGAGACGGCGCCGCGATCTCTTCATCAACTCCACATCTCGTACAGCGCCCACGCAGCGCCCACATCCGTGCGACCACGCACCCACGCAACTCGCGATTTGGGGGCGGACGGTTACGAAGAGCATTTCCCACTCCAACTGCCACAGCCCTCGTCCCTTCTCCTTCTTTGACATTAGTCTTCCTCGAAGAAAGCACGACGATTATTATACTTACTATTTTTTTAAATAAAATAAAAAGATTATTGATAGATTTCAGAATAAGAATTCATATGCGTGCGTTTATAAATAGCTTCCTTTACCCCAATGCTTAGATCCCGACTTGTGTTCGTTTTGCCACGTTCAGGTATTTACCTCCCTCGAAGAAAATCATGCCAATAAAAGAACTCACTAATACAAAAAGTATAAAATCGAACTTATAGTTTATCTTTGAATCCCCGCGCAGATGCATTCAATAATAAGTTGCCTCTCTATGCCGCACGGTAAAAGACTCCGTCGTTTCTTCGCCTACCAGATGTTTGCATTCCTCGAAGAAAATCACGTCAACAACTACTCGCCCTTATGAAAGAATAAGAAATCATGTAGTGGAGCTCTTATAACATTTTCGCGAAGACGAGATGTGTTGAATTTCGTACTTCGATATCTTTACCTTGCTTGGAGAAATAGCACGTCAATAATTTACACTCATCTCTCTCACTCGAAAAAAAAAGCGAGAGAGATGTATCACAGAATCATTAAATTACTAAATAAAACGAGCATCAGCTCGTATAGGGGTCGCAAAAACTTACGTTGACTCTCCCACTTCTTGTAGTTTGCTTTCCTCAAATAATTACACGTCAATAACTAAACCTAGTAATTAAAAGTTAAGAAATCGTGAATCATAGATCTCGGAATATTGCAAAAGCGTATTGCAACGTAATAAGAGAAATATCTTGTTCGATAACTACAATATTTCGGAACACAAAACGGGCCGCATTCACTTAGTGTCCCCCTACCATAATGCCGCATTCGACTCCATCACATTTCCTCGGTGCGGCTGGGGGAAACAGCGGCCCTGTCTTGTGTTTGCGAGTCCCGCTCGCGTTTTCGTTCGCACGCTCAACTGCAGACGTGAACTGCTCGAAACAAACATTTTATTGGAGCGTATCGCCACACAGAGAGGTTGTACGTGAAAACTTCCCTAGGGCAAAGCAGTTTCCTGTAATTCATTCACTCGCCCGGACGGGGTCGCGGGGACGGTGGCGGGGACGGCGGCGGTGCGCTCGGCCGAGACGGCGACGCCGGGCGCCCGCCGGCGTCGCGTCGTCGGGCGTCGCGGCGCAGGCCGCACCCCGCTCCCGGCCCCGCCCCCGCCGATGAAAACCAACAACGGGAAATTACGCTGCTCTATCCAGCACATACGCCATTCGCCCCCCTCAGAAATCGCAACGAGAATACGTGGAAATTAAACCTGCCCTCTCCTGGGGCTGATGTCCAAATACTTTCGTAAGGAATATTTATGTAAAACTTTTTCTTATATCGCTTGTAGCGTTTTTTTTAGATTCGAGAAAGCTGAGTTTCGTGTATTGTGAGTCATTGGAAAATGCATTGCAAGAGATATTACATCATTTTTCTCCCATCCAGTTCGTTATGATTGTACCTGAATATTTACCTGCATTACTCCAGCCGTTTAAAAGAGACGAAAACCTTTGTTTTACAAAACAAAAACCTCGTAGTTGTGAACAACTGAACTGACCTTTGACTGAGCATTTTTTCCCTTCCAACAGGTGAATGCGTACCTCCCGCCAGCTTTCCACAGCGTGCGTATGACAAACGGCAACTAGCCCAACATATCCACACGGGAAAGCGCCGACACTGAAGAAAATTTCGTTTCGTAGTGTACGCTTTCGCTCATTTTTCGGTCAATTCATCTTATTTTGCCCGAAAGCGTGGCGAGACGGTTGTAATTTGTCGCGAAGCAAACGCACCAGGAAAACAGAGGAAAGTATAGATGGGTTTGGAGCAGGATACGAAGGGGAGGATAAATCCGGCGTGAGAGGACAGGAAAAAGAGACGAATACGACCGAGAAGTGCGTTGCGAGTAGATGCGTTCGGATTGTAAGGGAGCGATAAACCGAACGGTGCAGTGCAAATCTCTGAACATTCACGCAGAATGCTCGCCTCGCCTGGAGGGTGTTCGCCTCGAGCGTCGTGTTCCCAGGGAGTGGGGTGGGGTAGGCGCGCGGACCACCGCCACCGGGCATCGAGACGCGGACATCGCGCCGCGTCCCCTGCTTGTCCCTACGAGACAAGCGATTTTCGGGGGGTGACAGCGGGTAGCTTTTACGTGTCCGGCCGGACCGAGTGCCGGCAGCGGCAGGCGTGAACGGGAGCGGGGTGGAGCGGGGCGGGGCCGG
>BOPP01000083.1:5370445-5411178 GCA_017312745.1 Gryllus bimaculatus
GCTGGACGTTTCCGTCCGTGGGGTGCACCCGAAGCCCCGGCTGCTGCCACTTGCGCTGGGAATTACACTTTTACGCCTTTAAGAGCCGGCGATTCATGGAGATTAAGGACCGTATCACTGATAAAAGGTAATATTTTCAATTCCCATTGTCAATTTCCAATTTGAAAAATATTACAATTTTTTTTATTAATTTCTGGTGCGAAATAATCTTTAAAACTCTCGTGCTTAAGAAACCCCGATGTAAAAATCAATGGAGTGTTAGAAATTTCCCTCGGATCATGATGTCAATTTTCAGCTAATTGTAAAATGACTAATAATTGCACTTGTATATAAAATTCACTAACAATATCAAATAGTCAACAATACAATATTCAAATAATTCACTACCAATATCATTAATTTAGATGTGATCATTCACTGAAATTTGTCACAGTGGTATTTGTGTCTTAAATTCTTACATCTCTCTCTTTACTGGTCTTCGCGGTATCTTATCTCTGGAAATATATTGTCATTGCAATGAATGGTCACGGCTGTGATTAATTAGTTCATCATCACAGAATATTGTAAATGATCGTTCAAAATATTGCATTATTTATTATTACACTTTCTATTTTGCGACCATCCCTCATGCCACTAAATTGCAGTCAAGGACAGGAATTCAAATTTTGGTTAAGAGAACACAACATGACAGTTGAGCTTCGACAATATATACAGTGTTGAGGTTCAAAATCGACTAAGAAAAAAATTAAATTGAAGATATTTCAAGAATACAATCATGGTGCAATTTATTGACACGCGGGTGTAAAAACAGTGAACGCGTGTAATTACACCAGGGAACCAAAAAATATTTTTTTGTTCCTTCAGGATGAAAGTAGATCATTTCAAAGGAAACAATTACGCTGATTTCGAAAATAATTATAAAAAGGTTCTATAACGTAAGGTTAAAAAGAAATGAACATATTTAGTATTTGAAATAAACAAAGTCCTATACTAGTTTCTTCATTATCACTCCGGTTATATTGCAGCAAAATTTTATGAGCATGCTTCACAAAAGGTAAAAAAAGTTAAAAATGGAATACCCATATTCGTGAATAATATGCAGACATTAAAATGGTTTGTTGGTATCCTCCGCAGCATTAGTAGAACGAATGACAATGATTTGAATTTTCCATATAATCACATCCTTAGGTCCGTAGTACATGTGACATAACACTAATGAGCAACCCCTTGTTTGTCCTGATCACAAACACGGCAGCCAATGTATAAAGAATAAGCAAGGTTTGTAATATATATTTTTCCTTTGAAATTTGGGTTTGAATCTTCCACCCACATACCAGAAGTTATCTTCTGTTATTATATACTTTTGTTGTGAAATGATTTGCACTTTATCAAACCGATTCAGTTCTACAGATTATGGGGTTGATTTCACTTTATAAAAACGATAGGACTGTAATGTATTTGAGGCACATGCAAACCAGACATGAACTGACCACGCACTGCGGGTACAGACCCGCATAGCGCTGACTGACTCAGAATCTGCCACCCCAAGAGTTGGATACTTCTATACTTGCTATAAGGTAAGGGAGTAAAATAATTATTTCGGTGGTTGATGCGTAGTAGGAAATATGAGGGTGCACGTGATTTGTTTTCAAAACATCCACTAAGACCTACTAAGACTATCAAGACCTACTCGTAGTTGAACGCGACTACCAGACGAGAGAATAAAGACGGCAATCATTGAATACAGAAGATAAAAAAACCCACGAAAGACTAAGTTTGTTGATATTTCATTAAAGTGGCATAGATAAACTGAACAAATATTTTATTTCTAAATAGAGTTTATAAGTATTGATTCTACATATCATATGGGTGCAATTTAAATGTATTTGCATTAATAGCAAAATACGATATGATTCGGTATAAAGACAATATATATTTAAAAACTGTGACTTGATATCGTTTTTAATGTTACATTCGTAATCTAAGTATAAAATTGAGTACGTTCAGCTCTATCTTTCTGGAGGTAAACAACTTGTTCCCTAGTGTTATCATTTTAAAGAATTGAATTTAAATATCCTTTCTTTTCAAGCCTTGGTTAGTTTCGAAACCTGTCAAGTTTACAACACAGTTTTAATAACAGCTGTTTAATATTGCAATCTGGCCATGAATTAATTATTTGTCAAGAAGTTGATTCCAAATCTTGTAATGAACTCTGACAAATTAATCAATGTAATATTACTCTCATAGCTCGATATTGAAACATTCCTAAAAAAAATAGCTATGAAAATATTACACAATCGAAGAGCAGAGAATTAAAATTTGCCAAGACACTCCTCAATATTAGAACCGGAGAAGTATTTTCTATTATTTCGGTTTCCATTATTTTAAGTGAACAAATTATTTACATTTTGATCAAATATTGCACACATAAACCACGGATAAAATATATAGTTACTCAATTTTATTATTTTTAATAAATTACTTTCTTCGGCGTCAGAAAGAGAGAGAGATACTGAGAATCAGATGAACCGTCAAATTTCACTCCCACAAAAAAAAAAAAAAAAGAACAAATTCACGAATATCTTGGTGAGTAGACTTTTCACACGAGTTATTTTAACTCAGCAATAATCTTTAGAAAAATGCGAAAAATGGGGGCTCAGAAATAAACGTTTTCAAGATATGAAGGGAACGGAACCCGGATATGAGACACACTTTATTCAAAGAAGGTTGCCAATCAACGACGACACATACTCAGTAGTGAAATATGTACAGCAAAACATCATACTGACATTCAGGGAAATATGTGTTCTTCAATCGAACTATCTACATGTCAAACATTTCGAACTACCTAAATCCCTGAAAACGATGGTCCTGTTGAAGGTACATCTCTACCAAATGAAATATCTGTCAGTGGTGCAAATTCGTCTGGCTATGAAACGCACGATATAAACATGATACGAAATATCTTTCATCATGTGATAGAACGAGTTCGTATACTTGCATTCGAATATCGTGTACCGTTGAGAATATATGAAAATCCTAAAGCTAAGAGAGTGATAGAGACAGCAAAATCTGTCTTAAATGTGGTAATACAGACCCCAAGTAGGGATGAAGATATTACATTGCGTATGCAACTGGATATGATATCTCAGATAATTTTCATGCCAATCACGAATACCAACAGCTGACAGCCAAACAGTAAAGAGCTCCGAACCCCCATTGACGAAACTAATTATGACACGGATAGCCGACTCTTGGTGTAAAATAACACTCTTAGCCAAGTCTTCATTTAAACAAACACACGCCACAGAGTTCAACGAAAAATATACCACTTTGAACAAAAATACAAAATTCAAAAGAACGGGTCTAATATTAGATGGGAAACTAAATGATAAAATACAAGCACGGGCTACATACATTAGACATTAGATAAGAAGAGTAAATTTCCGTGTACAGAATCGTTTGTTTGAAACACACGCGAAGAGTTGCAATTTGAGTAAAAAACCGAAGGGCAACGTTACCCCTCCTTCAAAATGTAAAGTCGAAATATTTTGATCAAGAATCTGGGAAGAAATCAGACCCTACAACAAAAACGCATCTTCACTCTAATCTGAAGTTGAAGCTGCCGATGAACTTACGAAAATATAGAACATGATCACGATTTTTTTTGAAGAGGACATCTTCTAACCATTTAAGAAAAATATAATCTGGAAAGCCGTGGAACTGATAATATCCAGAATTATTGCATTAAGAAATTAACAGCATTACATTCTCATCAAGCAAAGGCTGTCAATAATTTTTTAGAAAACCCCAAGAATCTCGCGAAATGGCTCACACGCTTCATCACGTATCTGCTTCATAAAACGGGAGACAATTCTTGGGCGGAGAACTATAGATCAATCTTCTTTGTACATTACTGGTTTGGCAGTAATGTACAAAGATATAACTGCCGGCCCGGATGGCCGAGATCGCTAAGGCAATAGTCCCGCCTCAGGCATGGTGGTCCCATGTGGCATGTGTTCGTCCTTTCCCCTCCTATCATCATCATCATGACGTGTCATCCTCACAGTTACCATACCGCTACAAAAGTTATAACTGCAGCCATAGCTAACAAAATGTACAGAAACCTAAAGAAGAAGTTATTAATACATAGCGGAAAGGAAGAATTAAAAACAAGAAGTATTTGTATTAACAGGGGAATGTTTCAAGGAGATTCGCTATACCCTCTGCTATCTTGCATTAGTTTGATTCCACTTTAGAGGGCAGTTGTCTCAGATTGACTTTGGTTGTAAGTTTCATGGTGATTTCAGCACCAGTATCACATTTGATTTACATGGATAATCTTAAAGTATTTGCCAAGAATAATGCAATTCTCTCCCAAATGCTTTCTTTCATTAATGATATTAGTAATGACATTTGCATATTTTTTCATAAAAATGTGCAAACGTCAATTTAAAGTGACAAAATGACGCCAGAGAGCCTTGATGTTAGTATGCACACTATGATTAAAGATTATGAGTCAGGTAAAACTTACAAGTATCTGGGCACTGAAGAATGTGAGAACATCTCAAATGACACAATGAAAGAGAGAATGCGCAGGGAGATTACAGAAGAGTGAGACTTGTCCTGTAGTTCTGTCTGGGTGGATGGTCATTAAATGTGACTGAATAATGCGAAACAGGCATTGTAAGAGTAGCAAGAAGCATTGCAAAGAAAACTATGCAAGACTCGCAGAATAATACAGACACTGAACGGCTCATGCTACTTAACATGAAATATGAGACACAAACAAATTTGAAGAAAGCGTGAAAAGACAAACCACTCCATGGACTATGTCCAAAGAAAATGGACAAGGTGCAGATGATCAATAATTTACGTGGCATAAAGGGGGTAAAATGAAGCCAGAATCAGAAGCAGTTCTAATAGCCGCCCAAGACCAGACGTTGAGAAAAAAACATTAGGGTAATGCGGTTCTCAAAATTTACTAAGATTATAAATGGCGTATCTGCCAGTAACAAGTAAAAACCTTTGATCATATCGTTTTAGCTTGACCAATTCTAGCAAAGACCGAAGTCTTGAAAAGACACGATAGGGTATGTAGATCCAGTGGCATATCTGCACCGCCCTCTAATTTTCAAACACCTACTCTAAGTGGTATTCAACAAAGCCGGTAACATCTGTTAGACTGTATACAATATTGTACAACCAACAAATTCAAACCGATTGCACAATAACGGCAAACAAATCGGATAGTTTTATCATGGATTTGGGGGCAAACAGTCTACTTGTGGATGTGGCTGTGTCGTGAGATGGAAACGTCGTAAGCAATGCGTCAGTGAAATGTCTTAAATAGAAGAGTTTGGAAATCGAGATCAGCGGAACGTGGGGCGTAAATTACAGGTCGTCCCGATAGTTGTTGGAGCTTTGGTATTTGTTCGGCAAAATTTGTGGAAGAACTTGACTTAACTACCAGGACATTCAAAAGATTGGGAAGTGCAAGACATTGCTTTTATTCAAACAGTGCACATTTCGCTCAAAGTATTGTAGAGGAACTGACATATCCTAGATCTACTCCTCAGAAAGCTGGATGCAATTTGGAATATATTTTCATTCAACCGACTCACAGCATCTTTAATTGTGTAGTAGAGAAATAATACTAGTACTAATACATGGGCAGAGCGCTAGTTTTCCGAAGCGGAAATGCGGGTCGAGGCAAAAATGAGCTGTAGCTTTCCATCATCTTCACAGTTTCTACAGCTTTAAGACGAAGGAAAAATCCCAGGCGGACCAATAATGCTTGGTATGCTGAAAGAAATACATCATGCACACTACTTGTCTCATCTACTCCCAGGCTTAGATAATAAATAAATACAGTGCCCAGGCCTTGAAACATTGCTGCCTGGCAAAACTCAGGTTAATGCAAAATGCATTCATGCATATACCATTTGTACTGAATAATTTTAAAAGACTACTGCTCTAAGATATGTTACAGGTATTTTATCTCAGCTTCTGGGTAAAAGACCTCGTATTCCGTCAGGTTTCTTGTCGATTTTACTTCATCTGTTTAACAAATTTTGAAATATCCTTTGATTTGCTTCTGGGCATAAATGTAGCTGCAACGTCTGTGAACATTTTCTAGATCTTGGATTATAGTTATGGAAATAATCGTTCTCCATGTTCCATGTCCATAAATCCATAAATGGCATATAGCAGCATCTTAAAAATAATGGTGGATGCAGTTAATAATTCACGAGAAATTCGCAAATAGTTTGTGTGTTTTGTCCAAAATGTTTGCCCCTTTTATTATTCCTACGTGATGGTAGATATCACAAGCTAACATTGGCATTAGTGTGCATTGTAATTATGAATGTGTAAATATCGTAATATAATATTAATTCAGATTTCTAGTGGAGTCCGGGGTTAAGTGGTGACTGCGATGTATTTTGAGAACTATCTGTCAAGTGAGCGAGTGAATATTGATTCCGGGCGCGTCAACTATTGAGACCATTAGTCTCGTAAACATAATTCACATGATAATCAGGAGGTGGCGGGATACTTGCCCCGCTGGAACATAATCTTCTTGTAAATAAAATTATCGAATCGGAAGTAGTTCCGTGGATAGTCAGGATTAGGGAATTTATTTGCTGTCGGGCAGAGCGAGTTCGAATTGATGATTTCCTATCCGACGAGGTTTATGTGACGTCAGGCGTCCCTCAGCGAAACGAGTTAGAGCCGCTCCTTTTTCTTATGTCTGTTAATGATAAAGGTACCGAAATTCGATCAACAATCAGACTTTTCGCGGTCGACTGCATCGTGTATCGAAAAATTAGAGACAAAACCTACATTGCTCAATTGCAAGGAGATATTAATAAAATGGTCCCTGGTAGGCGGAAATGGGTAGAAATAAAATCTCTGACGGACGGAGTTCCAAATATCTGTGCGTAATAGTTTCAAGCGACATCAGCTGTTCTGACCATGTAAGATATACCAAAGGTTTGGAAAGCTCTTTATTTTGTTATTTTGTTGAATTATGAAAAACTAACTGTAACACAAAAATGCAGGCCTACACATATTTTGTTCGTCCCACAATCGAGTAAGGAGTAGCTGTCATAGAGGTCAGATTAAAGCGTTAAACAGAGTTCAGAAAAAAGCAGCTAAATTCGTGAATATAAACAACTGGGAATCATTAGTTACCCGTAGCAGCACGACTGTGTGCTCTCTTCAAAGCTTTATTATTGCAAACATTAACCGGCATGGAACACTATCAGTGAAAGACTTGAAATGCCATGCTACTAAAGTTGGGGCGACCATTCACACAAACTGAAATGAAGAAAACAAAGAACATATAGGAAAGTTCAGCTTTGTGAATAGTACCATTGTTGGCTGGAACGCTTAACATCCAGACGTGCTGACGACCCGTCCCAGAAGCGCGCGAGTTATGCATTCGAGATTTCTTAAGAGCGCAAGAGTAGAGTATAATGAAGCCGAGTGAAATGCAGTGAAGTTCAACAAAAGTGCGGGTAAATGCATTGTACCATTAATGAATAAGTTACTGGTTACCGAGGGGAGATTCACTGAACTGAAATGAAGAATAGAGAGATCCACTTTTTATTTTTTTTTAAACTTGTCTATTTGGAATTTGTTTTATTTCATTGTTTGTGTATTTGCATTTATTTTATTTATCTTTTTTACTAGCAGTATGTATTGCTTGTTTAAATTTTTATTTTTGTACTTCTTTTTTCGTTAACTGCCATCCAATGTACGCTCATTTGCAATAATAAATAATAATACCCGGCGCGGACATATCTGCATGCAAGGTTTAGCCTTCTAGTTATCGGGGCAACGTCCCAGTTCGACGAGTTCTACTCTTCGCTTTGTGTGTTAGTATAGTGCATTTAAGTAATGTATGTGTGCACTCATCTGATATTTTAGGTGAAACTATGAAAAACTTAGCTGTAGACTTAGCTATGTACATAATGACGAAAAATCGTGAACTTCGACACCCGCCTCGGGCATGGTTGTATTGTGTTCGTCCTTTTACACCCCTATCATCATCATATCGTGTCATCCTCACAGTTACCATACCGTTACACGCAATAGTGGTCGCTAATGACCTAGTAGTTGATGCGGCCTTAAATAACAAAAAAAGAATTAAGCTTGTGGACATTTTTACCCCCCCCCCTTGTTCAGTTACAGCTTTTTAGATTATGCTTAGATCATAATTTGAATAAGTTAAACGAGAATGCAGCAAATTGAAAATTAGAGATTGTAATAAGTGATACGAGGCTAATATTGCAAGTTGCCTGCATGGAGTATTAATTTTCTAAGAAGCCTGCGCTGTTAATTGCCGACCGCGCGTGCAGTTTGCGAAGGTAGATTTTGAGAATCTTGCACGCAGAGGCTTGTAAGTCGGTTGCGTAATGTGGCGTGAGTCGAGGTGTTGCATTGAAATATAGAATACAGTATACAGAACAATACGATGACAATAACTTGTACGATACATAACTCTTCTATTGCACGGTGTGCATATTAAATTATGCATTATGTGTGCCTATAAATAATAAAATAAGTAGGCTTTTCCCAATACTACTGAGCGCAAA
This sequence comes from Gryllus bimaculatus, assembly GCA_017312745.1. Classification (NCBI taxonomy): domain Eukaryota; kingdom Metazoa; phylum Arthropoda; class Insecta; order Orthoptera; family Gryllidae; genus Gryllus; species Gryllus bimaculatus. The sequence goes on from BOPP01000083.1 coordinate 5,379,046, forward strand.
ATTAACTAGTGGTACTCCAACAGCACATACTTTCTCACTTTGTTTTAACTTTGACAACCTTAGAAAATTCACATATTTCAACGAAAATGAGACACGAGCCATTCTTAAGAGTACTTTGCTCTCCACGAAAAAATGTACGAGAAATTTGCAGCCTTTTTTTTTTGTACAAATTGCATTAATTCCAAACAAAAATGGCGCAAGAACTACTAATATCTTTTCAAAAATTGTTCATGGCCTGTTTTAAATATTTATTTTTACTTCCTCTTCTTACTTTGTACGCCGTAAAACGACACTCTAGGTTGTAAGAATCCGTGTTTTGCGGCTCCTTGTGATCGAAGAATTGATTAACGCCAAAAGACCTCCGTCCGTCCGTCCGTCCGTGATTCCATCCGCTCGTCCGTCCGCTCGTCCGTCCGCCTCCGTTTCTCGCTGGTCAACTCTAGTGCCTAAACCATTTAGACAATTGTCGCAAAGATTGGTATTCCTCGATCGACTTGAAGGAACTCGAGGCTCTTTGAGTTTGAAACGTATATGAGTCATTCCTCATCAAATTGCACACTCAAGAAACAATATTACTTTTCAGGGGCTTGAAACTTTATTTATAAAGTCTATGGCTGACAATATGTGAATAATATTCTTTTCTTTACCTCTAATCCCACTCCTTTCAGAAATATTACCAATTTTTTTTTTCGGACAAATCCTGCGCGCAGTAATATTTAAACATTTTTCGAGCATTTACCATTTGCTTTAAAATAATACAATTAAATCGAAATTAAACATAGAACGATGTACATTCATGTGATGTAAATATATTTTGTAAACATTTTATAAAATGTTGATAGTAGATTTTAATTTTTAAAATCTAAATTTTTACATTAAGCCGAATCTTAAATTAATTTTAAACAATACGTATATCTACAATAATGTTGTATATATCTACCAAATTTCAAAGTGAAACACTTTGAAATTTGGTAGATTTGTTGACCCGAGCACGTAGGCAGCTCGCCCGCTTGTCCATCTGACTGACTACTCGCACCATGGGGCGTCAATGACTGGACATCCCAACATAAACACCGCGAGAGACCCCTTATATCTTGTTTTGAATCGCAGAACACACGGTCGAAAATGGAAGGGTTTTGTTGAACTGCTACACTAAGATTTATTAATAAACAATTGATACTGCTAGGCTCTCTTTGAAGCAAAGAGCAGCTTTCATTCTCAGATATACTGAGTCAGTAGTGTTAACAGAGTTATCCGCGAAACACGAGTGTTGTTCTATGAAGGTAGTGATCATGAAAAGCCTTACAATAATATCAATACTTTTATAATTTCCAGTATCTTAATAAGATATTAATATGGTAAAGGAAATAATCTCCACAAAAGGTTTAATAATTTTTATTAATTATTATCCAGAGTTAACTTTCGGAAAACACTTTTCCCATCCTCAGTGCGTCTCTAGCAGGCTCTTTCAATGCGAGCCCAAAAATTTCGCACGAGCTGTGATGTGTAAGGAGGGGTTGGACGTCACTCACCAGCAGGGAAATGGTTTTGAGTCATGCAGACTGATCGGGGAATATTCATTTTGTAAAAAGTCCTACGAATTGTTTTGACACTAGTGTTGTACACACGCGGCCGATAGGACGGCCAGACGGACACACAGGAAGACGTTAAAAATATTCGGTATTGGAGCACCCCAAACGTGTTTTTCCATTGAAATCTCGATACCGATTTTTCGCAGCATCACATAGCTTTCTTTATACGTCGAATATACGTTTGTAAGCGAGAAAAAAAAACAGGCAAAGCATGTAGTTAACTAGTTACTCAAACTACTCATAGTAATCTGAGTGTAGTACTCTGTCTGTCTGAAAAAAGCTTTTTTCAATATTTGTCATTAAATAACAGAATTATTAGTTATTAGACAAATTATAAAGTTCCCTCCAAAATAAAAAAAATCTGGTTAAATCTTTCTAAGCTTCTAATTCGTTCAGATTGATCGGGGATTATAAGTTTTGGAGAAATCGGCTGAACGGTTTAGTCACATGCGTACACTACAGACAGACAGAGATATCAATAGATTTTTCGGTATCAAGATCCCACAAAACTTCGATTCTGTCTACACCTCGTGTTGAATGAAGTTTTTTATTATGCATAACAACATGAATTATCCATTTTTTAGTTACAAGATACGGCAATAAAATTTACTGCTGAAAATTCGCCGTTTTGCGGCGCCCGATTACATAACATTCTCTTCTTACAAAGTACCTTCGTCAAGGCGAGAAAGTGAAAAGGTAGACGTCCTGAAAATCAAAATCATCGTAAGGCTCCGAGAGTTCGTTATTGGACATTTGTCTTTGAGGAACCTCAAATGGGTGAACAATTATCGAGCGGCCACTCTGAAGCCTGCGTTAATTCAGACCAACAATACCTTATTGCAAACTTCACTAGGTTTGCAGATTGATTGATTAGTTATTCCGTGCGCGTCTACTGCTAAGTCATTAGTCCCGTGAGTGTAGTACAAGGCCGGCTAAACGTATAAATTTCAGGTGGGTAGTACCATGGGTGGCGGGTCATGTATTTAATTTTTCCTAAAGAAAAATATGATAACAGAATAAAACATGTAGTTTATTCGACATTTTTAAATGAAATTGATCAACGCGTCGATCAATGTAGTAAATTGGAATCCCCCCCCCATTTTTGTCAAAACTCCAGGTGGGTAATTACCCACTAGGAATATTTTCGCGTGGGCAATACTACCCACCGTACCCACTTCTTCCGACAGCCCTGGTGAAGTTTGTGTTTTCATCGTGGGAGGTGGCGGTGATTGTCTCCCTCTGGGTGGCGAGATCAGGGGCCGACTTATTTCGGCATCCGGGGTTTTCCCCGCCAGATACCTTCCATCAGCGTGGCATTGTCCCAACCGGGACAAGCTCTAAGCTCCTGACTGACCTCCGACAGGTGTGGTAATGTATTGAATGTCAGGGTGTGTGCATGTGTAAGTAAGGAGCGATAGGACAAAAAAGAGGAAGGAATAATCGCGGGCGCGGTCCGTGGTCAATTTTTTGGGCTACTTCCCCGGCATTCGCCTTGTTTGGATCTGAGAAACCATGGAAAACCTGCGATCAGAACAGCCGGCCACAAGAATTCTCCTCCAAAAAGCGGCCAAACTCGACCTAGTTTTCTAGGGAGCACCCTTTCTCTTCATCTTCTCATTCCATCTCCCCTCATAAACATGCTCATCAGGAATATAACATGCACTATAGTTACATGATGAAATATCTCAGTTGTTGTTGTGCCTGGAATTCAACTGAAACTAAACCAGAAACTAACTGAAAATACTTTGGCAGCGCGCGGATTCCAGGCCAAGGCGTGCATTTGGCTCTAGTTGTTGCGCAGCATGGCCCACTGCGCCAGAGCGAGACGGCAGCGCGCTCCCCGACACGAGCAACGGTAGCAGAGAGGGGTGAATCGTTCACATCCGTGGGCTGACAGTGTAAACAGCGACAGAGTTATGCAGGCAGCTGATGGCAGTGAGTGGCTGTGATATACAGAAGGTCTCAGGATTAATGTTAAAAATATTTAGCGTGTGTAGAGAGGGTGCGAAGATGTGTATTTTCCCAATGAACTAGTAGAAAATTTCTTATATCAGAGTTACACTTGTGATATTTGCCCCTGATTGGTTCGACTTCTACTTGTCCAGAAGTTGGTCACATTTGTTTTGAGATTATTGTAATGCAGTGCTCCGTTTGCGTAGGTCATGGCTTAAGTCACAACAATGGCTAATATACGTGGTTAATTCGAACATCAGACGGTTGGTATGGATAAAGCTGCGCATTCGTTCTTGGAGCAGTGACAGTCATGTTGCACGGGATAATTTCTTATGAATAATAATAATAATAATAATAATAATAATAATAATAATAATAATAATAATAATAATAATAATAGGAAGAAGAACAAGAAAAATTTTTTTTATTCTACTGAAATGATTTTGATGTATGTATATCATGTTAGTTGGTCATGGTAGAACATACAGGTCTACTGCAACACTTACCAGAACTTTCAAACTTGAGTTTAAATTGCTGAAACAATTAACTAGTGGTAGTACATCACATACTTTCTCGCATCATTTCTAACCGCTATATTAAACTACTACATAAATATGTAAAAGGGTTTTCGACCAGCAAATATTATTTTCCGCACCGAGAGTCGAACTCAGGTCTTCAGAGTTCACTCGCCGTCACCCACACCACGGCGCCATAGAAGGGCCGTAAGGCTCGAACTCGCACCGATTCGTAAACATCTTATTGTCTCAACCCAAAGTTTTCCAACACGCAACTTTTTTTCATTTTTCGAAAATACAGATTTCGTCGAAAATGGGACTAGCGCCATACTTTCCTTGATACATATGAGGAGAAAATTTAAAGGAAAAAAATAAAATGTTTTTGAGGTTACACAGGCAGTTTTCTCAAAAATCAAAATATCTGGTTAAATATCTCTAAGCTTTGAGTTCGTACAGATCGTTCGGGGATTATTAATTTTTTGGAGAAAATCGGCTGAACGGTTTAGCCGCTAGCGTTTACCACAGACGGACAGGCGGACGGACAGATGGACGAACAGACAGACGTTTCGCAGTCAACCGATTTTTCAGTATTAAGGACCGATATATCAAGAACCAACCATGGATTCTGGCCACACCATGTGTTATAGTACATAATTTACAATATTCAGGAACAGGATTTACCCCCCTTTTTCGTTACCAGGGCCTGGCAATGAAAGTTTATCTGCTGAAAGTTCGCCGTCTTTCGGCGCACTATTACAATGCTTTCTCTTCTTACGAAGTAAGTGCGAGAAACTCATAATTCAACATAAGAACACAGAAAAAATGGAGGAACGTTCCTAAAAATATTTCCTTATTAATATCGTTCGAAAATGTGCCTTAGAAATATCTTTATAAGGTTGTACTGTAGTCGGACAATGATTTAATTCCCTTTCGAACGCTATTCTATTTGATAATGTTCTGATGACACCGTTTGCCATGTTTGTTACTTACGGCACCAAGATTATTGGAGAAGAAGTCTAAGTGATCGTTCAAGGAATGTAGTTTAAGAGACAAGCTATATCCCTTCTCGTTGTATAACATCAGTGTTTCATAAACAATATTACGATAATTCTGTCTTGTTTTACAGTACCTAAAAGTATCTTCCAGACATTTGCGAAAGACAGTCATTTGTTTTTTAGAGTCACTTTACGTATCAAAGCAATTTATCGACCACTATTTCCATAATTTTTGACCATTCCTTGGAGTCAAATATTCTATCCCACATGGATAAACTTTTAGCAAAAAAAAAAATATATCATGGAGGACAAAAAATCATTCCTTTTCGCATCGCGGGACAGAAGGAAACATAACCATCCTTCCTTAGAACGTAGAAACAGAGAATAACAGAATATAGGCGAAGAATCGAAAAGCGGAAGGGGAGTGTATGGGGGCCAGCGTATGTCCAATCAAAGCAAAAGGAAGAAGAAACGTCACAGAAGCTCAGATATTTCGTAACGTTTGACAAAACGAAGTAAATTATTACCTTGCGATGAGTAAAAGGTAAGGAATAAAGATTCTACCGTATTGCACAGTACATTCCAGAAAGTAAGGGCAGTAAGAAAAAAGGCGATCGGCACAACGTCCAGTTAAAGCTGGAAGCGAGAGTATCGGCACTCGCAAGTGCCCAATCGAAACAAATCGAAGGGCAAAGCCGCGAGGAGGCTGAAGAGGCTGAAGAGGGCTTCGCGGCCTCATTTCCCGCCTTGGCCGACGTGCACAAGAGCGCGCCTTCTGCCCTCTCGTGGGCGAGCATCTCGTCGCCGGCCAGTGGTCCCTCCGCTCCGCCACGCCCAGCCCCGCCCCGCCCCCGCGCTGCCTTCGCGGGGATCGGATTTCAGCCTAAGACGGGCACGCGGACATCACGGTCTCCGTGGAAGTCGGCGACTGCGAGGTGGTACGAGGCGCCATGATGGCAATCCAAATCGCGACTCGTCCTTCACAACGCTGTTGTCCTATGATTATTAATAGTTCTTCCACTTGTTGCAATTTTGCTTTGATGTCCCGATTTCAATATTTTGAACACTTTCACGAATCTTGCCAACGTGATATAATTGCCGTGCTATACTGCAAAAGATCCAAAACTTTTAACCGTTCAACTGCTCTGATTTTCTCCAATGCAGTGAGAGCCCAGTCGCTACGCTACGCCAAAAGCCAAAATTCGCATTGTATAACTGCAATCGAGTAAGCCCCACATTCTCACATCTATGACATTTATGTAAAACTTTCTCCAATCCATTCTTCTCTCAGTTCACACCTCCCTTCACGTCACAACTGGAGAAATGGTCACAATAGACCGCTAGCCGCCATGGCCAGTTTCAATTTTAAGTTCGACTGTTGTACATCATATTTTTTATTTAAAATTTTGAATTTTACAAATTGAAGGTATAATTTTCGAGTCTATCAGTCGTCGTTGCGTTATGAGTTTTTCTTGATTATGATTAATAGTCTAGAATTAACAATATTATAATTTTACTATTATTTACTATTATCGCTATCATTATTATTATTATTATTATTATTATTATTATTATTATTATTATTATTACAAAAATTATGTACTGATGTAGCAACACTAGTTTCTATTTAGAGCCCTCCGAAACTCTGCCATTTCCTGTCTGATCTTTCTACCCAAAACTACACAAACTGCCAAAATGGTACAGTATACCACAGTGAACAGTTCAAGACCAATAATATATGTTGTATTCCATTTCCAACGTTCTCCGTTACTTCACAAGCAGCGTAAAATGTCTAAATTCCCATTTCCTATTACTTATACGTGGACGCTTCTACAACGAGACGTCTTCGTACTTGGTGCTATATTTCTGATAACTTTCCTACAACTTATGAATGAGATGTTTGTTGCAATTTCTTATTAATTGATTTTAAGCAACATGTCTCCCTTGAAGTTGTAGTTCTTGTAGTCATTCCTGTTCATGCGTTGGAATATGTGGTGATGTATTTCCACAGCTGCGTAGTTATCTGCTGTGTGATTCGATTCAATTGAACATCTGAAAATACGTGCCACCTTTGAATACAATTTAAGTGACTGCAAACCCGCTGCCCAATCTGTGCTCACTTAATACACTTTTCCCATTCCGAATTATCACTTCTCCTAACTCTTCTTATTACGTCACCGCTTTTGCGCCAATGTAGTACGCACGAATTATGGAGATATTCATCTCTTGCGTTGACAGTTTTGTCTGATATAAAGGACCTTGGAATTGGATCCATGACATTACTCCGGAGACCTTCTGTTTATCACTGCTGCTCACTGCCATCAGCTGCCTCCATATCTCTGCCTCTGTTTAAACGGACAGTCCACGGATGACAATGATTCACCCCTCTCTGCTAGAGTTGCTCGTGTCGGGGCGCGTGCTGCCGCCTCGCTCTGGCGCAGTGGGCCATGCTGCGCAACAACTAGAGCCAAATTCACGCCTTGGCCTGGTATCGGCGTACTTCCAGAATATTTTCTGTTAGTTGCTGGTTTAGTTTCAGTTGAATTCCAGGCACAACAACAACAGATATTTAGTCATGTAACTATAGTGCATGTTATATTCCGGATGAGCGTGTTTATGAGGGAAGAGGAGGTGAGAAGATGAAGAGAAAGGGCGATCCCTAGAAAACTAGGCCGAGTTCGGCCGCTATTTGGAGGAGAATTCTTGCGGCCGGCTGTTCTGATCGGAGGTTTTCCATTTTTTCTCAGATCCAAAGAAGGCGAATGCCGGGAAACAAATAGACCACGGACCACGCCCACGATTTTTCCTTCCTCTTTCTTGTCCTATCACTCCTTACTTACACACGCACACGCCTTCACATTCACTACATTACCACACGTATCGCAGGCCAGTCAGGAGCTTAGAGCTTGTCTCGGATGGGGCAATGCCACGCTGATGGAAGATGTCAGGCGGGGAGAACCCCGCAAGCCGACATACGTCGGCACCTGATCTTGCCACTCAGCGGGAGACAATCACCGCCACCTCCCACGATGAAAACATAAACTACACCAGTGTCGGAAGAAAATGAAAGATCGCTAGAAAGCCATTGTACGTTTTTGGGTACTACTCTGCCATGCGTTTAGTATTGTTCGGAGAAAGCACGGAAAATCAACCGATTAGGGCAGAATCCGATAGGATTTCCCTCAGACACTGGTTGAATTCGACCCCTATATCTAGTTAGCACTGAAAATCCACCATATCGCCAAGTCTCGCAACCTAGAATCTCCCGAACAACCATGTTGCAGACTATATACTAGTCATGGACAAATCGTGAATTGAGTGAACTGAATCTCTAAATTTGTATCTACTGCACGTGATTAAAAATGGGAGAATTTACATTTTCAATCTTTTAACTATGAGCTTTCGAACGTCACGATCGTTGAGACAGCAGTGTTGAAGTATCAATTTAAAAAATGTTTTTGAAGATGTAAATTGAAAGAGAGGTTGCTCATATAAAATTCCGTTTTCACACTGCCTGATCTAAATTGAGGCCAAATGCACATGAACCCTTTGAGAGTAAATAGATTTTCATACGGGTGGATTTGTGAAGCAATGGACATGGGTACGTATAGCGCTGAACAAATTTCGATTACTGCACTTCTGAGCCAATCAATTTGGAAAAATATTCGACAATAAAAAGAATTACACGAACAGTTATCTCAACTGCTATTAAATTAGTTGCTTACTTTTAGTTGTAAAAGTAAACTTTAGTTGTAGAAGTAAAACTCAAAAAATTGTGTTCCCAAATTTTTAATTAACTTACAAATTTGTTCGTTGTCTATATTTCACTATTTATCAACGTGAAAAGAGCGAAATTGAAAATATTGTTTCGCTGAACTCTTCTTTACCGTTTCATATTATTATTTTTTCTTACGAGACTAGTTACTTGGCTATAATGATACTAACATAACAACGTTCCAAACCCTTACGTTGTTGAACGTGGAGTAATTCTCCTTAAAGATTGTCAGTCATACGTCAAGTCAAATCTGTCATTGCTTTTTGCACGTGTCGCCCAGGGGCGCAGAGTTGTTAGAATCAGACGGATACGAACCAGACGGATACGAACCAGAGGGATTAGAATCAGACTATCTAAGAATCCGCATTATCTCTAACTACATAACTTCCGTGACATCACGGAACCTGTTAAAACGTTTGGCTACCACTGCAGGTTAGACCAGTTATATCCTATAACCAATTTCGAACCATACACTAGAACTAACAACCTTAAAAGCTTCTCGAATTTGGGGTGAGCAGACCCTCCGTAACACAACGCACAAGAAATGCGAATTACATGTCCTCCTACATTGAATAAGGTCACTACATCATGCTTTTCCCAAATTATTAATACCCATTTCAAAAAGAAATGACATATTTAGTGTAAGAGCAAATGGGATGCTCGCCGGATAATTTCCCGTGAGGAGGGTTGCCAGAAGGAGAGAAGATTTTGGGCGTCCGAGATATACGCACTAGATGAACACTGAAATAATGATATAGTACTATTACATGAAGCTGTGTCGACATAATCCACTCCCGTGTTGCAGACAAGCTCTTCATGCCAAATTCATGACATTGTACGCAGAACTGAACAGAACATAGCCAACAGAATGAATGTGATAGTCAGAAGATGCAACTTCACTGAAGTAAATACGACGGAAGACAAAAATTCATCAAGAGTATACATGAGTAGAAATGAACAAGTACAGGTAGGAAGCAACAATCAGTTCCAAGGGCAAGAGTAGAAAACTCATTGCAACAGTCAACACAAATAACAAATAGTAATAAAACATGTCCATTCTCGCCCTATTGTCACTCGAAATTACGCGAAAAATACTCGAATTTTCAAACAATTATGTAAAATCTCTATCTTTAATATTTTACTTGTAGAAAAATTAGGAAATTTGGAAATTTTTGACAAATCAGAGTTTTTAACCAACATGAGACCTGCACCATTCTTTTAAACGTCCTTCACGTCGAAACGTCCTTCACGTTCATTTAAACGTCCAACAAAAAAATCAAAAACGATGGAGCCATTTTTCTTTAAATTTCAAAATGTCACAGGGGTTTCATGTAAAGTATCGCCCAAATTAAAATATCGGTTTCAAATTCAAGGGACCGCGAAATGAGCCAGATCGATGGGACAATATATCAATTTTGGAGAAAATTGGCTGATCGGTTTGCCCACGTTGTTCACAGGACGGGCAGAGGGATAGACGGACAGAGGGACACCGTCATTGATTTTGCTGACATTTGATTTTTAGGTATCAAAGAACCACAAAACATGGATTGCTACACCACACGCTAGATGATTTTTTGCTAAATTTAGCAACTGAATGCCTACGCAAAGTGCTTAAAAAGTGCTGATTACTTGCTACATCACGTATTTTACATTTAAAAACATTGAAAAATAAGTTTGTAAATGTGATATCTGCACGGAAAGAACTATAATTCTAGGTCCAAATTTTCTCTTTAAGAAAGTAGCAAGCTTCTTCCAAACGCCAAGTGTTTGATGCAGTTGTCACAGCAAATAATTTGTACACTGTCTTCGATACCCTAGCGCGTTAAAACATTCCAAAGAGCGTAGAGTGCTCTTTGACAGAAGAATTCCGCAATTTTGGAAACCCGATGAACTACTAACAGTCCCCAAATGTACCCAAAATTGGAAATCATTCTTCTTTTGGGTGCCTGATATTGAATACAGGCGTCTGTTTTCAATCCCAATGAACAGCAAGACTTTCAAATATATTTCTCTTAAAACATATTTAATTGTTTCTAAACGTTCTCTTGGTTTCTTGTGTCTGATTTGAAGAATAGAAGATTTATTAATAGAGAGTTCTTCAGATAATATGCCCAAGTGACTATACGGTCGTCTGAAGGATGTATACAGAATCTCTTATACTCAGCTGGCATCTATATAAAGCAGCCGTTAGTTCAAGAGTAACTAAGTTTTTGGTGACACGCCTTGCAGCACTCTGCATTGCTGTACTCTTGAAAGTCTCTCCTAAAAATTCACAAACCTTGATTTCATCTTAACTTAAAAAATTTCGTTATCTGAATCTTCAGGCGAAGAAGGAGGTACAGTAGAAGACGTAGGCGCTTCACACAATTGTTTCTCATTTATTTTCTCTTCTAGTAATGTTCTTTGTGTCGATCTTTATTCACGAGATTTTAGTCTACTCCAACAAAATAGCTTTTACGTCCTGACTCTATCTGACCAAGTAAAAACATCCTTTTTTTTCAACATATTCATTTGCAAAGCATTTGGATATGCAATATCAAATAGATTGTTTAAATTATTTCTAAACTCCTCTTCACGATGATTAGTAGTTATTTATGCACCAAGGGCGTTATAAAGGTTTTAATGACCGAGTAAATAAATATCACTAGGAGTAAAAATAAAACATTCAGAAGCTTCTTAGTGACAAATGAAAATGAGATGTCGAGCTACACATTAATAAAATTGTTAACTTAACTCGGTTTGTTTTTTTCATATTTCCTTTCCCATAATTCCCTTTCATAATTCCCTCTCATGATTTCTTCCGTAAGGAAACATGTGTAATCATTCAACTGTTTCCATATTACCCTCGTAACGCGTTCGTCTCGATACAGGAAAGTTATGCAGCGTATATCGAGATCCGTATTGAAGGCCATAACAAGCTATAACCTATTAATAAAAAATAAAAAATATATTCCCACTCGTGTGTGTATTTTGTAATTTTCTTCACTCCCAATAATACAAGTTAATTAGATTTTGCGAACAATGCTGATTAGCTCTTGTCGGAATTCTTGCTTCTTCCCAAAATATCGTGCACTCACGAACCACAAGTTTAGCACTTGCACTAGCTGTTAATTTTACTTCCCATGTGTTATAAAATGAAACCTCAAACACTTGTTTATTTGGTGGTAAATTGTGCCCAGTTATTCAGTATTGTATATGAATAATGAATATTATCTCCTATTAAAAAATGTTTTCGGCACTACATATGTCACTAACATATGACAAGATATTATATTAGCAAAATGTAAACACGTGTGATGCAATCGATTAAAATTTACTGTTATGCTCGGACCTGACTCAGCTGTGGGTGATAAGTCTGAACTTGTTCATCTTGCGACTTCGCGCTCAAGTCGACCCGGGTCAGAATGCTTCGATTTCAACAAAATTTTGTATATGCATGTTTTAAGGTCATTCGAACAAAATTAGAGGGAGAGCGTTCAAACATTTCGGTAATGGACACCTTAGAATTATATAGAAAGTTATGCAAGGCTGTGGTAATTAGATTTCGAGATTTGAACGGAAATACGTTTAGAGGCCTTCCAAAACTGAAAAAGATTTTTTCTCAATCGTCCGTTCGCCTATCCCCTTGTCTGTCCGTCTATCTTTGAACAACATTAGTGACTAAACAATTCGTTGGGTTCATATGATTTTCCGTCAAATTAACATTCCATTGTCAAGTTGGCCCGACCCGAGATTCTGTAATTTTTAATTTTTTTTTTTAATTTTCGGGTGCTTCATTTGAAACCTCTTGGCCAATTTATATTTTCCCAAAAGGGGCTCCAAATTTCATTTACAATTCTTGTGAGAGTAGGACGAAATTCACCGATAAAGATGGTATAAGTCAATTTTCACGGTTATCTCTCAATTTTCGAAAATTGCTAAATTTTGATTTTTCTGCATCTTCCTCCAATTAAAATATTGAAGATAGAGATTTTTTATTTAGATAAAATTAATTCTTTCCAGAATTATTTAATATATGTCATGTTTATTTCTTTGACATATTAGTAGTTATCACCAATTTCAGTCAAATACGAGCAATATTAAAAAAGGTTGAAAACAATGTTTCTCAGAAAGGCTATCATTTTTTTTATTTAAATATTCTGTGCGAATACTGATAAATTTACTGAAACACATGTCATCAACGCCATTTTGATCATCGTTGTTTCAAAAATTACGATATGTAATTTTTTGATACATCTCTCACGTCCTTAATATTTACGTATTATACTGGCGTTTTTAACCCTTAGTTACTCGCGCTAGTAATGAAATTCTCACACAAATACCCGCGTGGCGTACATTGTACCCCTAACTTCGTTTGTGTAAGAAAAATGAACTCTGCAAGGTCTGAATGGTGTTTGGATATAATTTTTATTTAGTAGCGTCTTGCCGAGGTCATCACTCCCTTTATGTAAAAATTGGTTAAGTTTAGACTTAAGGATTTTTTTAGTAAATACAGGAATTCAAAATCATCCCAATGTGTTGTAATTTGTTGATTTCCATTCCATTGTAGATTTCAAAATAATACTAATATCCGCATGGTACGCCCTGATAACACGCATGATTCCTTCACACACACACACACGTTTCAGAGCAGCCAGGCAAATTGCCGAGATCAACAATATAGAGAAGTCGGGTGTAAATCGTCCTAGTAATGAAAATGTGGCCCGCAACCATATTAAATGTTGTAGTTATTGCCCATGAGGTCTCGCAAGTTGGACACCTCTTCTCTAGAAAGATAAAAGTGGTCATGGATCACCGGGGACATGTGTGATTCTCCAGCAAGACAACGCGCCTCCTCACATTGCTCAACAACCCCGCAAAACCATCGACAAATGGTTTGGGAGGTAGTACTGCCTCATCCCCCTCACAGCCCCGAAAAATACATGCGAATACCATATTTTTGTGTCTTGTAGCATTATACTCTACAGACGCCATAAGTTGTCAGATCCAAAGCTTGACACATTTTTACTATGTATGTCGATGCGCTGAATCCGAATCCAATGCCAGAATTACGCCACCACTTTCCAGTTACCCTTTGGAACAACAAAATGGATCCATGGTGATCATCCCGATAACATGTGGATGTGAGAGTAAATTTCTGCATCTGTATTTTTGTATATTCATGTAAATCACAAACTAAACAATCGGCTATAATTTAAGCTTTATAGTTAATGTACTAAAGAAGTGGTTTACATTAATTTTTTTTTTAAGAATTATTTTTTAGTCATATAGGATAGAGTATTTGTCAACTGTAGTGAAGATTTGGCATCCAGTCTTACTAGAATTCTGTGAAGTAAGTATAAATATCTATTTGTATATTTTTTAATGGTCATAGGCAAATATTTGCAATAGCTGTTCCAAAATGTCCAGTGAAAGTGAACACTTATTTATGTTGTTCACGAAAGAAAAATTGCTTTCAGGATTTTCATGTAAAAAAATAGTTAATTTTTATATCATAAATGCTTCTTTTCTATGATTCTTTTTAAACAATGTAGAATGTTTATTGTTAAAAAGCGACCTTATAAATAAATAAATACATTTAAAAAATGTAAAGTGCAATGTTTATATATATTGTTTACGAAACAAAAATTGTTTTAAGGGTTTTATGTAAAAAATAAGTTATTTTTTGTTAAAAATGCTTTATTCTGCTATATTTTTAAACAATGTAAAATACATTATTTATATTGTTCACAAAACATTTTTTTAAAAAAATTGTTTTAATGTTGTTAAAATTGTTTCATATAAAATATATGTTAATTTTTATGTCAAAATATGCTTCTCTTCAATTATATTTTCTTTAAACCATGGATTCATTAGTTTCATTTCAGAAATTCTGAAACATTTACTACCTAACCCTCACAGTCATGTGAGCAGCATGTGTCAGTTAAGCACAATTGGTGCTGCCATTATCTTCGTTTTCTCCTCTTACTGATGTGTCCTTTTCCATCAAATCTTACATCAGGCAGCACACTTGCTGGGGAAGACAAAACAGATACTGAAGACCCTTCTTTCAAACCTTTCGTCAGCATTCCTTCATAGAAATAGAATGATTGCCATGAATCAAATTCTATACACAATAAGTATTGGCAATAGCCATGTCAAAAATTCTAGTAAATAAGCAAAAAATCACTTTTTTCTCTGAATGATTATTGTGTTTTTCTAGGAGCCAGTCATGTTAATCAACTCTTCCCATGTATTTATTGTAAGTGTGGAGTAAAGGTAGTTGGCTGAATTTAATCCAGGATGAATAAAATAAAAATTTTTTTCTAAAAATACTACTTCTTGTTTTTACTTGTTTTATACTTGTTTCCCTCCATCATTCCTTGGAAAAATACCTTGAAATGGAAATTCCAACTCTCTTTTACAAGTTCTTCACTTCATGAATGAATTGTAAAAAATAAAGAACCAGCGTCTTCATATGATGATGGTATTAAATTATCAGCATGAGTAAATTATGAAATCAAACTAACATTAAATAATCAGCAACTTACCTAAATTTTGGAAAGAAGATGTAATAAAATTTGTATCAACATACATAAAGTATAAAATGCACAAATTTAGAAAGCTAGAAAAACTACACAAATATAAATCTGAGCAATAACAAACATTTATGAAGCTTTGTGGTGTTGCAAAACAGCAATATGATGAAGAATAAAATTTATAATGTAATAAAATAATGAAAAATTTTACTGTCCTCAATTGAGGATGCTGGTACTTAATAGGTTAAAGTTGCCCTCAAACCAGCTTTCCTCTTGTTTGTTAATATTTTGATTACTTGTGTCAGTGTTTTGTACTATACTTTTAATGGTAGTTTCAAATTATTTATTAAATTTATTAGCTGAAGTGTCCATTTCTTTACTATCTTCATGAAATATAATACAATTTTACAGTTTTTACTCCCTGATAATTTCTTAATTACTTTTCAGAATTCTTCATTTTTTTGTGTGTTTTTCAACAGTATGGTACTTGTATTCTACATTTTTATTAACTAACTACAATTTTTCTTGTATTCTTCCCACCTTTTAGATTCTTGTGTTAATTTTAGATATTTTATATGCTTCATCCCTCATTTTGCCCTTCATTCTTACTTCATCAGAATACCATTTTTTTTGCCTAGTCAGTGTCTATCTTAAATGTTTACATGGTGCCATGTCATCTGTGAATTTTACGATGGCTCTTATGAATTTCTCACTTAATTCGTCCCTATTTGTGTATTTTAATTCTCTAATACTATATCCTAATAATTCTTTAAACTAACCAGCTTTAAAATTTGTATAGTCTCTCTAATGTATTTTAATACTTTTTCTTGAATTTGTATTTTTTTCTTTGCATTGTATCCATCAAGGGATGATGTTACTGTTGGAGTCTCTCATATTTTTATAAAAATTATATTTACATTAAAAAAAACTACCAGATCAATGTCTGGCTAAGAGTAATATCCAATCTAAGTGGCTCTTTTACCAAGTGGTTTAACCCTAATGGTTTAAAAATTTGGTATTTCATAACTTCCTCATAGCATAACTTTCTCTTGGCACATTGATATTAAAATCCCCTATTATTATTCAATTGTTAATTGGAGAGCATGAAATGCATTTGGAGAGTGATAATCAGCAACTACTGATCCTTTGTATACCTTACAGAAAATATCTAAAATTACCATCCAACAATTTTTTTTCTATGTAGTCTATTTTAACGTTCTGTATATTAATATCTGTTCTCACCAAAATTATTATTTCCCCTGATCTCCTTTTCCATAAATTGCATCCTTATACATCTATAGCTTTGAATTCCAATTTTCCTATCCTCTAAATCTTCCGTTACTTGTGTCATAGTGAATACCTTTAAACTAGGTTTACTTTAACTAATATTTATGTTTTTACTGATTTGACCAAAATGATGTGAAAAGATTACTTGTCAAATGTTGAAAACAGCACATACAAGAATGGGTCATCTGATAGATTGTAAGCAATTTAAACTCCATAAGTGGAACCTTTGTGCATTATAATTAACCTGGAACCAAGTGTGTGCGTGTACCTGAGCCACATCAGCACTGTTACAGAACCCACTGTACTTTTAGATTGGGCTTGTCAATGTTTTTGAGGAAACGTTATGCACATCCTGTTCACTTATCTTCCAACTGCTTCCTGTTCTTTCCCAAATTTTATTGTAAAGGAAATGTGATACAGTGTAATCTCACTGAGTCAATCCACACCTCTTTTTTAATAGTAAAGTAAAATACTTCTGTGAAAAATACATTAACTATTTGTAAGTTGACTAAAATATTTATATTATGATTCTATATTTATATTACGATGTAAATTATTTTCATTATATTATTTATTATTAAAGAAAAAAAATTTAGACGCAGAAGTGTTTCTTACCCATATGTGATGAAGAAATAGAAAAACTACATAATTTCATCCAATGTTTGAATTTGAATGTACTACATTAAACATGTGAAGTACATTTGTAAAGATTGTTCAAGAAAATAACAAGTATTTTACTCATTTCTACGAATTTTATTTTTTCCAATCTCTTTGTACAAAAACTTTAATATAAACATGTATTTATCATAGAAATGAAAGTGAAGTGCCTGGAAAGCAACATGACAGCACAGTATGGGCTTTAAATCAATAATCAGAAAACTAAATTGATGAAGTGTAAAGCCGGTGCACATAAAAGTGGATATATTAAAATAGATAAAATGTCATTCCAGAAAATCAGATACTTAACTTACCTTAGCTTCAAGATAAACTGAACCCTGAATGAGAATAAAAATGGGAGTGAGATGAGAGTGAGAGTGAAAGCGAGCGTGAGAATTAGCATGAGAGTGAGTGTGTGGCAGAGGTAGAGGGAGAGGAAGCAGGAGAGGGAGAGGGGGAGAGAGAGCGAGAGAGAGGGAGAGGGAGAAGGAAAAGAAGTTGAAGTAATTACTGTTACTTCAACTTACTATAATTACTGTACTATAATTACATTCCACTTCCGGCAGTAATTATATTAGCCCCTTGATTGGAGGAGTTGATTCACCTCTTACAATACAGACGGTACATACAGCTTCTATGAGCAAAATAATGTTTAATGAATGAAATATGCTCATGGTGATTGGCTCTATTAGCTGAGAGCCATTATTTAGAAAATAAGAAATATTGGTAACATTCATGAATGGTTGTAACACAGTATAATTGAAGTGTTCACTGTGAGAGAGTTCTATAGTGCTAAAGACCTTCTATCCCTAAAAATTTCAATGGCTCCATGCTTTTAATATCTAAAGGTTTTAATGGAAGCACCATATTGTTTTTCATACATCTACCAAGTTTTTGTTCAATTGGTTATGTCTAGGCAGCGAAGCCTTTTTCTTTTTTGAGCAGTTGAATGTTAAGGTTACGTGAGTACGTTACGTCAGTATGAGTACTAAGGTTACGGGATAGTTATTTAAGTTATTATTAAGCTTCAATGTGACAAAAAGTTACTGTAATGAATTAGGTTGAAATGTAGAGTAATATGAACAGGAAGTTGATGGGAATGTTCATTGACACTCTTTACAATGATTATTCTGAAAGAATCCTTGTAATTCTTATCAAGAGTGTCTTTCTAAAAGATAATGCTCAATGATACTATGATGCATACTGGCAAATTATTAATGAGAATGCTCAGAAGAATGAACAAATTGAAATGTGACAAAGAAAGGAGCATAATCAAAAGTATGAAAAATTACTTTCAATAATTTTACAAGAGTGTATAAAATACATTATTTCCAGTTTTTCCTTACACATTAAGTGGTAATAAACTACATTGTCCCTGTCCTCATTTCTAAAAATAGATCTGCGAGCATTTAACACTTAATAGGAAATTGTCTAGTAACTCTGAACATATCTAAATGAGACATGAAATTTAAAATCTGACCATGAATATGTTATATAGTACAAAAATGTATACAGTTGTATGAAATTAGCCTAAACTATGACTTATAACACTTGAAATAACCATAACAGAAACTGAAATTAGGAACGTTAGCTAATGAAATAAAATAATTTATTTACAGAAAACATTCATTAGTTTTAAGCAATTTTATATACAAATGTACAGATCCCACCAAGTTTAATACAGTACAAGTCTTCAGAAATATTATTTACATACTGCTCTGAACAGAATCATCATCTTCATAAATTTGTCTAGTTACAGGCCTCAGCAAAACACTTCCTTCAGCATTTTTCTTCATCTGAAGCATTCTTGAGGTCTCTAAAGCTCTTTTCTCCTTTCTCTTTCTGGTACTTAGTGTGACAAAAAATTACTTCTTAGCAAATCTACTATTTTACCCGCAGAGAAGACATTTTCACATCATGAATTGTTGTTTTTCCAGCAACCATGGGTCAAAGCGGGCGCACCGACTCTCTCTCTCACTCTCACTCGTTCTCTCTCTCTCTCCCTCTCGCTCGTTCTCTCTCTCTCTCTCTCTCCCTCTCGCTCTTCTCTCTCTCTCTCTCTCCCTCTCTCCCCCTCTTCGCTCGTTCCTCCTCTCTCTCTCTCTCTCTCTCTCCTCGTCGCTCGCTCTCTCTCTCTCTCTCCCTCTCGCCTCGTTCTCTCTCTCTCGTCTCCCTCTCCTCGTTCTCTCTCTCTCTCCCTCTCCGGCCTCGTTCTCTCTTCTCTCTCCTCTCGCTCGTCTCTCTCTCTCTCCCTCTCCTCGTTCCTCTCCGTCTCTCTCCCTTTCCCTCTCCCTTCGTTCTCTCTTCTCTCTCTCTCTCTCTCCCGTCTCCCTCGTTCTCTTCTCTCTCCTCTCTCCGCTCTCGCTCGTTCTCCTCTCTCTCTCTCTCTCTCTCCCTTTCACTTCGTTCTCCTCTTCTCTCTCCGCTTTTCAGCTCGTTACTCTCTCTCTCCCCTTTCACTCGTTCTCTCTCTCTACTCTCTCCCTTTTCACTCGTTCTCCTCTCTCTCTCTCTCCCTTTTCACTCGTTCGTCTCTCTCTCTCTCTCCCCTTGCACTCGTTCCTCTCTCTCTCTCTCCCTTTCACGCGTTCTCCTCGTCTCTCTCTCCCTTTCACTCTTCTCTCTCTCTTCTCTCCCGTTCACTCGTTCTCTCTCTCTCTTCCCTTTCACTCGTTCTCTTCTCTCTTCTCCCTTTCACTCGTTCTCCTCTCTCTTCTCCTTTTCACTCGTTCTCTCTCTCTCTCCCTTTCACTCGTTCTCTCTCTCTCTCCCTTTCACTCGTTCTCTCTCTCTCCCTTTCACTCGTTCTCTCTCTCTCCCTTTCACTCGTTCTCTCACTTGTTCAAAAATTATCGTTAAGATTGATTTGACGAAGGTTGTTGAAATTGACCGTTATTTGTGCTTCGAATGGCCGCGGGAGAAAATGTTGATACTTACGTTTTGTGTATTTTTTTTTAAAAAAAACATGAGTCCAGAATAAGCAATCCAAAAAATATTTTTATGCCTTCTGATGTTCAGTTCGTAACCAGATGCAGAATGTCGACGAGGATGTCCCTGAAGATTTTAGAAGAAATAAAACTGCATCAGTAATACCCTTCAAATAGCAATAATCCTCTAACGCTCACGAAGGAGTACTTAATAGCTTTTGCGCTAACGACATTTTCATCTTGTGGTCGGCGATTGCAACTGGACCTGTTGCACCTACATCGCACGGCAGTGTTTGGAGTTGTGTGTTGCGCGAGTCGACGATTACGCTACCCTGAAGCATACATTTGGCACTTCTCATACGTATTTCGATTTTCACTTTCCATTATGTACAGAGTTGACTCAAACACGTTACTGAATACGTTGCCATAAGTCCATTTTCTCTAAAGGTTGGAGATAAATCTGAAAATAACAGGAAATCCCGGCTTTCAAATCAAATTCCTGTTATTTTCCGGTTTTCGAGTATTTCCGGTCCGCAGGTCACCCTGTTGTGTTTCAGTTTTTACAACAGTTCTAGGATGCGAACGAAGAGCACTAAGGAAAGTTGCAAGAACCTAGAAGATCAATTTCATACACATTGGGGTGTATGTGGGGGAGTCACTAGTATTTATCAATATAGTTTAGGTCTTCGCACATTCTTGTATTTAAGTTCATGTGGACATTTTTATTTCCTGACTTAGAAGCTTAAATTTTAAGTTTTTTTTAAATACTATATTTAATTACATTCCGCAGCTTATTTCATGTTCTCCATTTTTATTAGTGTTAGTAGCAAATCGGCGAAGTTTATATTGAACGAGTAAGTTTTATAACCAGGATTAAATTTGGCTCATTTGACAGATAAGTGCTCCTGTTAAGACATACATTGTAGAAATCCGTCCTTGAAACGTTCTGTAATAAAATACATTTTTAAATCCCTCTTCAGTGTAAACTTAAGTACAAAATTGACACATGAAACTGCCAATGTTTGCTTATGCAATGCGCAGATTTGTAATATCCGATATTAGAAATTGCGCATGTGATTAAAGGCAAATCTCTCGTAATATTGATAGCAGGATCAAGAGCTCTCATAAATAAATTTCACTAATTTGTATAAGGCCTAATGCCAACTCTTGTGAAAAATACGGAAAACTGAATATATTTTGGAAAAATTAAGTTTTGTGAGGGGGGGGATCTGATGAGCAATTATTTTAACCTAAGAATTTATATGATATAATTCTTAAAGAACATAGTTTGGAAAATATTTTGAATGAAGCTTTATGTAGACTAATCTGAACCATAAAAAGTGTGCATCAATGTTCCCCGCAAGTGATAGCAAAATTTGAATTCCCTCTCTTCCGTGCTATGCTAACGGGATTTCTCGGATGTTCAATTTGGGAGTTCCTATGCGGTCAGTCCAGGACGTCGTGGCTCGTAGAGGGGAGTGTTTGCTGCCACCGTTGGTCCACGTACTTTACAAACTTCCTTTCCGTCGTCCAAACCGAGGACTTTTCGCAATACCAGTTGCCAGGAAATGAACGAGAGGATTTGTCGAATTATTTTTCTGGTGGTTTCGTTATATTTTCAATAAAATATTGTAGCTTTTCCTGGGAAGCAGACTGCTGTACACTCTTCAAAATGCGACAGGTGATGCTATTGCAATTCCCGTGCAGCGCGACGGCCAGTCCTAAATTAAAAACTAGGTAAAGGAGATAGGAAAAGGGTTGTCTTTGCTACTGGCCCGCAGAAAGATTTTTCTCTCGTTTCGCAAGACAAAATAACATTTAAATTTTTTATTAAGTTCTCAGAAGGAAATAAACTACGTTACTTGTCCAGACGCAAGCTAGGGACATCTCAGCATTCGCTCTGTGGATCGCTGGGAAACTGGACAAAAACCACGATCGAGATGGGGTCTACACCCAGAGTGGATTACATGCTACATTTATGAACAATTGTTTACATGGGCACATGTGTTGTGAGTTGTTTACAATTCACATGGGCTTAATACTTAAGTTTAACAAAATCATTTCAAAATACAGTAGAATGCAACAACCAAGTAATCAACCTAAGTTGCAAAATATAACATTACATAATCAAAATTACGTACAAGATTTGACACTACATCCACAATACAAAATGTGTTTCAAAATTTGCGAAAAAATGAACTGAAATTTAAATTTAATTAGTACTCTCAAACTTCTGGCGATAAATAACGAAAATAATAAAATTTCCAAAAGGAATTAAATTCGTAATTAACTGATTCAATACACAATACAAAATAATTATTCGATTATTAATCACTTTTTCACTTCCATTTTTTTAAGTACTGCTAACACGACTGCACGATTACCTTTATTTCGCCTCTGCGTTTGTTACCAACCAACCAACCAACCAACCTTTATTTCGCCTCTGCGTTTGTTACCAACCAATCAACCTTTATTTCGCCTCTGCGTTTGTTACCAACCAATCAACCTTTATTTCGTATCTTACCAACCAATCTACGATCATAATTTGAGCATTAGCGTGTCTTCACAGTAATAAATTTTTTCAATTCATTATGTCTATTAACCAATTTAAATTCCTTGCCGACGCTGTATTCTACATTGTATTAACGATAACTTATGTATGAGACCTTTATTACATACGAGTTTCCTTTTTTTTCACATTGTTATAAATTGAATTCACATTTACACTTGTGTTCATTTAACCACTATGTTGCTACGAATGTTCAATCCAAAACAAATGACCGTGCGCACAAATAAGGCTGCTTTACTCAGGTCAAAATCGTACTAGTTTTAGTACATTGTAACGTATTTATCACTATTAGTTAGAACCTTTTGTATAAAGCCATTTCATGTGTACCGAGCGAATTGATCTGCGTTTTTCTTCATTTTTAGGTTTTAAGTAAATTTGTTTAGCATCTATAATTAAATGTTTTTCTCAGTGTATTTGTTAATTCAACTTCTGTTCTTGTGTATACTACCTGTGTCAAGAATACTCCCTGACATTTGGAAACAGTTTGGTATCATTTGCCTGCAGTGGAACCATTTTGAATTCAATAATACCGAAGCTGAATTTTAACACTAGGAATTTCGCTGCCAAAATTCTGAACTTCCAAAATTTTGAATCTGTTTACGGTACTTTTACCGTCCTTTTTTGCTCTCATTCATTTATTTTCTCGTCGGTCGACTCAAAGTTTGCGAGCTTCGTCAATTTTATAACCACTCGCAAAACCATTAATTTGTGTGTGCACACATTTTAATTCATTTGGGCCAGACAACTTAGTTTCTATTTCTTATTCTGCTAATCTAGTGGTGTAGGCTTAAAATACTTTTTGTTTTTTGATTATTCTTAACATCTAATTGAGCTTCAATAACAGGATTCGGTAGAAGAAACTGTTTTAGGTTTGACGATATCAGACTTCCTAGCAGACTGCAATGTCCCGAGACCCTGAGGCCAGCGCAGACGATGACCACTAAGAACAAGACAAATGATGTTCAGTTGAAGCTTTCCATCTCATACCTAATGATTGATGATTGAACAAGGGCGTGAACTTACCACTACTTGTAGCGCACATAGTTGCCAAGTGGTGTACGCAGAACACTTCCCAGCAAAAGGTAACATTTTCTCTCTTCCCGGTCTTCTTTCATTTCCAGATTCTTCTGTTGTCACTGGATTGCCTCTGAAAATAATTCTAACATTTCACCCATAGAAGTAAGATTATTAAAGTTTATCCCATAAGATTAATATTTATAATTTGTTTTAAATGTATGCCATTATCGTTTATGAGAGAATTTTATAGACTTCTGTAACTACGACCCCGGTACGATTGTGAACGCTTAGATAGCTGTTCTATGACGTCAGGGCGAAAAGTAATGGCAGCCATTCCTACACTTACACTAAATAGGTCCTTTCATATTTAATGTAGGCGGCTTCAGAACATCTACGAGCTTCTCTGTGGGAGTGGGCAACATAATGAAGACCAACGCACGACTTCAATTCTGCTCCGCCCTCCCCCCCTCGCCATTTACATAAAAAAAAAATTACATACGACTTATTTGTAAATAAAGCACGCAAGGAAAATTAAATTTTAACTTCAATAATACAATTGATAAATACAATTAATGGGCTATGATCATCTATCACCCGCGCCTATGAAAGTTTATTTCACTCACGTTGCCCGTCCTTTTCTAGCACTAGTAATCTTCCAACTTCCAACTAGTAATCAGTGCAATGGAAGCGTCACTCATGTGGTGGGAGCCACGGAACAGTGGACGGTAGAAGCGACCCTCGTAATAAATTTAACGAACTCGAGTCTTCCTGGCAGCTAAAATAGAATTGAATACGGCTGGGGAAACTTTTCTATACAGCTCAACCTAGGCTCATTCTTTTCGTCCCGTATGTACACCATTTAAGTTTCGCAGATCTGTGACCCATAGCGTGTAATGTAAAAAGTTCTTGCAAAATGAACTGTGGCGACACATTGCTGCTAACGTAGAATGTGCGACATGGTACATCCTCCCGGGAGGCATTTTTTCTACTAAAACTGCCTATCAAGTATTTGTGAAAAAAAAAAAAAATCATTGTTACGAATGCCTTAGGAGTTTGCATTAATCCTTCAGATGTCTAGGGGTGAGCGCAGTACTGCCTTTCATATATCAACTGTCTGGGTTTGTCTGAAAAGTGCTGAAATGGTGTTTATTTCAAATGATTTAAGTTTGAAATACGAAGAAAAAGGAATAGTTAATGTAAACCTTCCGTGCGTTATTGTGCATCATATTAGAGAATGCAGAAACGAGCGGTTCATTCAATACTAATGCACATTTGTCGTTTTTTTTCTATAATTGTTTTTAATACATAATCTAAGAACGGTTCTTTAATATTAATGCAGTCTTATGCTAATTTAGCAAAATTAATGGTTCCAAAGCAAAACACAGTTTATGGTCTATAGAGCAATTTTAAGTTGTATAGGTGAATACGTATTAAATTAGGGATAACGAAGTCAACTTTTAGCAAGATTATGGTATTTTTCTGAGCATTGTCTAAAAAATTAGAAAGTTTCCCGTATGTTCACATCACAAAATAATTTTTAGAGATATTGGCGTACTTTTTCCTTCATTTTGCATCCAGACAAGAAAAAGCGTATTAATCGAAGGACAAGAATCTACATTTATGAAAGTATTCCCCTAATCTGAATTAGTTTATTTCTGCGAAACAGTTTTTACAAAATTTCTTCTTCTAAGCCAAGTGAAGAAATATAGTCTATTTTAGTTTACAAGAAATAAGTTGTTTTATTTGGAAGTATTACCCTCGATGTAAGATGTAACATTAGTGACCACGTCCTACAATAGGTTAAGAAATTTGATAAGCTGTATAAACCTACCAGTATTTGTACCACTTGTGGCTGCAAGTTGTGTCTGCAGAACGCAGTCAGGCAATTGTGCGACGGGATTTCTCTTTTCGCTGCGTTGGCTGAACGTTTCCGTTGTGCAGTCAGGACAATGCAATTTTAATATATTGATCTGAAAATATCCACAGAGATAGAAACTAGCATGTGTGACGTAGTGAAATAAGAAATAAATTCAAATAAAATAAAAACAATATATTAAAAGATTATGTACAAGTTACAATAAATTGCTAATATTAAAACACTCCGGCAACCTTTTCCTTTCAATACCCTGCTTTACCGCAGAAAAATACAAGCCACGCGTGATGCGAGCTGTCGGACCTCCGTCCCGTGACAATTACCGTCACATGGCCTGACGCCAAAATTTAACCCGGTCGTGGCGACCGTGTGCCTACAGCACGCGAGATCGTCTGGCCCTTACTCTCCGGACATCTCGCCCACACTCCTACACTCGTCGAACATACACGTACAAGCTCCCCGATGCTAACTGAATGAGAGCGCGGGCGCAGATTGCGCCGCGTTAAATAGTTGAGGCTGACACCCCCCCACCACTGTTCCATAGATAGGCTCGCTGGCCAGCAGCTTTGTGTACGCCCACACAGGATTCTCAGGTTGGCTCGCCTGCTTAACCGTAAGCGAGGCTCGCATCCTCTGAGTTTACAGCCTACGGTTATTTTTGGCTCTGCGGCTCTACCTGAGTCAACCGCCAGAGCGCAAACTCCCGGAAGTTCAGGCTCAACCCCTTCCACCCCCGCAGCGCACTTTCACCGACCTAACGGTTCTGGTCCTCGTGTTAACGACGCCACACATGTTTGTAATTAATTTTACAATACGCATAAGTTCATAACATACATTCATCGAAATATCGCAGTGTGATCCATCGATTTCTAGTCAGACCAATGTCTGAACCAAATTTAGCATTAATGATCAAATTATTTTCAAAGCACGCAACTACACAAACTTTACATTATGCTATATTTGGTATGAAAAATTTACTATAAGCTATTAAAATTTATAAACCTTTATTTACATGATGCGGGGTTCCATAAGAAATAAGAATTTAGCAATTTCTAATCTTCACATTGGGATAAATTGTTTCTAAAGAAAAAAAATTAGAAAATACGTCTATTTTTGCGGAGTCCGATCTACAAACCCCGGTTTTCCCCTCAATTTTCGCTCGGTCCCGAGTTTTTCCGTCGCCGTGAGACTAATTCAGTTGCAATCACTTTTGCCTTTGATTTTGATCCGTGCATCCGCAGTATAATGTGGCCGGAAGGAACCATGTAGACTTGCATTCATGAACTATTAGGAAGCATCTTTAAACTGCTATGGCCTTCATTGCACTGTTCAAAGAAGCTCGTATTTTTTAGCAATACCTTTTACTTTCTTTGAATCTGCCCAAGCTATATACTCTCCTACTTTTTAAAATTAATTTAAGATGTGTAGGTGCTGTAAATACTTTTTGCAATACTTGTTTGTCACCAACAAGGAAACATTGAACGTATAATTTTACAGAAAGTTTAAAACCATACATACAAATAACCACGTCCTTTGTATAGTGGGCGGCGTTTAACAGTGACACGTTTCAGAAACCCACACGTCTCCGGGATTATGGCGTAGTTCGTGAAGAGAGACTGGGAACTGAGTACATCCAGTTTCTGATTCAAACCCAACGAGTTCCTTCCCCAATGACGTCCTTCGGGAGAACCATCTTACGCTAGGTACAGAAACTGTTTCCACATGCGAAAGTTTTAAAATAAAAGTATTTGATACAGAAGTTGAACCTTTATTAGATCGTTTGAACGTTACACGTATTGATGTTTGCCCTCCAAAATAAATGCATGATCCAAGTGCTTTGAAAGTCTGTGGGCCCCATTTTAAATAGGCTTCCAAGAAAGTAACTACATTTACATTTAAGTTGCCGGTAGAAATTCGAGGACAATGAAAACCTACACGAATGTGGAAACTTTGTAAGGCGTATATTACGCTCAATAAGAACACTTTTAGAGATAGCGGCATACAATTTAATTGCTACATTCCCGAAGCGATGACTACGCTCACTCCCCGTCACTTGAGAGTGGTGTCTATAGTCCTGTCTGATTAGGTTTTTCAAGCGAACTAAAGCCAGAAGCGTTCAAAAACCAATCTGAAGCGAACAAAAAATGAAAGGATAATTGTAGATTACTACAATGCTCTATTCTCAATTTTAGGTTCTTGCTAATTACTCAACTCGTGGGTGCTGCTTACTTTAGTCTAAGGCAAGCAGCACCTACGTGCAAATTATCTCTACACAATTGAAATTCGACGAAAATTCATACAAAAACTTAAAAACAGATTACACTGTAGAAAAAAATTCGGCATTTATATTTCAAATTTCAGGGCTGTGCAAATAAAAGGACGTTATTCGGTGGAAATTCATACGAAAATCCAAAAGATTCAGAAAAAATTTAAAACTCTACCCAATACTTTAGGATAATTTCATGCTTTAGGAAACAAATGGTTCTCGCCTGTATTTACAAAAAATCAGTGCCGTACAAATCGAAATTATTAACGTACGTTTTTATGAGCTAATATAGGGGTGAAGGGGAGCTAATATAGGGCAATGAGAGCCAACGGGTAATAGGAGCCTATCGCGAATAATTTGACTTTCGCACGCCAAATACCTGTGAATTGCATTCAAGGTTTCCTAGAGCGCTCCATTCGGCCACAGTATGAGCGGTAAGGGAGTCTTACTCCGTTTGCATAACATGACTTATCAGCACTAGTATGTTAGCTGCTGCTATCGTGAGTGCCATTATCTTATACACGGATCTTTATACATTTTATTTATTGCACGATTCATCTTTTCACTTATATTGCACGATTCATCTGACTTTATTTTGATGAAGTGGTACAGGGCTATAAGTGAAGATTGAAATGGTGCTCAAACGTTCACGCCTAGGTAGGCCAACCACGTTATCTAAAGCTCAAGAAAAGCAGCTCGCGGACCACCTACTAACATTTAGAAACATGTTTTACGGCCTTAGTAGTAAGCATTACTGTTCACTTGCGTATGAATGTGCAACCTTTTAAAGTGGCCTACAAAGAATGTGATTTGTCAAACATTAATCCGCTGAGAAGAATAACCTCACACGCGATAGCCGAGATTTTTTTACGTATTTTCTAATATCACTTCCGTAGAAAATGTAAAAGCTGTTTCAAAGCAAGAAGAATATGGCCTTTAAATGTTGCAATCTTTAAAAAGAATGTCTTTGCAGTTCATACGAGTGAGCCTCCAAACCGTAGATCTGAATTTTCTTCTGCAAAAAAGGAAAAGAAATCTTAATAACAAGGAGTAGACTACCTAAACTGAGAGGTCACAATCTTCTCCTGAGAGACCATCGATTTGCATTAATAATGAAAATGACGATTCCTGTATAAAATCCTTTATTTTCTATGCTTCCCTGAAGTAAGATCAAAATGTCACTCACATCTTGTGAAGGGTAAAAATTATCAAATCTGGACAGTACATATTGTGATTTCCTTTATTTAAAAAAGTTGTGATAGGAAACACTTCATGATGTACAAAACTTAAATGATCAGTTTGTAGACCAAAAGAGTGGAAATAATTGTATTCAGTTGCAATTTCATTAAAAGACTGCTAAGTTATATCGTTAATATGCATTAAGTTTGCTGCACCTCCCATTTACCTGGGAGGGTGCTCCCATTACTCAGGTAATCTGGCAATCAGAGCCAATCAAGTCTATCTGCTTTCTGTTTGAGATTTTATGGAACAGAAGACCCTAGATTAACAAGCTTATCAAAAATATTTTCTACGGCATTATTTAGCATTTTGCTTAGTAGCTCCTATTCTCCTTTCTCGCCTCCACGAAAACAAAAAATCTCTTCTAAAAGATATGAAACTCCCAAAACTAAATGGTACATTAGTCCCTAAGAAAAGTGTTCCAGTCTTTTTTGCAAAACTGATGGATGTACAACGAAAGCAACATACATTCTGATGGTCAACTGTACATTAAAACTAAAGCTTTTGAAAAAATTGAAACAACCCAAAATTAAAGGCAAATTTCAGGCTCTAGGGACAAAATGTTTCAGGTTATATTTTCCCAAATTCAGAAGTGTATAAAAAACTGGTAAATTATAACGAGCTGTTGTATACTAAAACCGTAAACCTAGGGAAAAAAATTGTACCCTTCCAAAAATATAATTTACAGGCTCTCGGAAAAAAATTTCCTCTGCTGCTTTTGGAAAACTAGGGACTAAAAAAACAGGTTGCATACGTTCTGGAAGGATATACAAGTTCCAAACTAAGAAAGCGCGCAAAAATTTAATTTACCGGTAATACTAAACACTTCATAAATTTGTATTGAGAGTAAGACAATATTTAAAAATGAATTCAAGTGTAGAAACCGCCTAAACCCCAAAAATATGAAAGGTTTGAAAATGACTTTGAAAGTTTGTTATATCTTAAAATTTCAAGCAAGGGCACGTGGAAAATAGTTGTGTGGGATGTTGCTGTAGAGAAGTTAGAAAATTCTGTATATTCATAACGGGGGAAATAACATTGTTTCATACTTGTTTCATACATTGTTTCAGTACTAGTACTTTCTGTCATTGAAAAAAAAGAGGGCCTATAGCCTGAGCGGGATTCTTGAGACAGTTCGCACCCTACAGACGTCAATAAGCTCCTCGAGGTTACTTCAGAAGGAGAGGGAAGAACAAACGCCAAAACCATTTCTTAACTATTACACTAACAGAGCTTCCAAAATACATTATACTCTTACCTCTACAACGCTTCGCTCCAGATTTATTTTAAACATTTTTTTTCTTCTTGCTTCTTGCTCTACGCTGCCTTCATATTCTGCTATTTTGGGATAATATAGAATGACGTTTTTGTATGCCGTGTTAAGTATTCCTTTCATTTTGGTAGATACATACCATTTCCTTCAATAATGTTTCGATAAACCATCAACCTTATATAAAAACAGAGTTAATAAACATTTTACGAAAATATACTGGACCTTTTCTTCTCACTGCCGAGCGGAGGCACTGAAAACATTTGTTAGAAGTTATTTCACTTGAATTCACCGCAAGGGTTTAAAAATAAATGTTCCGCTAGATGCTCGTTTACTGCTGCATTGATATATTTAAGTTATTCTTTGGTGCAAACTCCATGAATGAACTATAAGAAAAACTAAGAATTGTTAGTGCACCAACACTTGAGCACGCTGCAATAAAAAAGAAAATTAAGCAAAGAATTATATCAGATTCCGAACAGGGTGTACATAAAAGGAAACTGTATATTATCTTGTTAACCAAGCAGACAAGCTTCAACAGGTTCGGACAATGGAGATCCCTATAAATAAAACTTCCTACTAAACTATGTGGATTGAAATTGCATATATTTTACCAAATAAAACTTCCTCTCTAATATTTCGAACTGAAAATTACGTTAGAATAAGTTTGCGATAGCGATCAACATGACCAAGTTTTAAAATTTCAACAGTCCACCACCACGTCTACGTATTCCATGAATTTAGTTTTCATTTTTTTTCGAGGAGTAGATTCCTCGTAATAAGGTCTCTAACTTTTTTAAATTTATGTTGAATCAATACTACAGGTTTTTATTTGTTTTTGGTCACTCCAGTCACATTTTGTAATTGCAACATAATAAAATAGATAACACGTCCGATATGCGCTGTCTCTTGTAACCACAAAAGTCTCATATGGAATATGAAATGTAATTAAATTTCAATTTTAGCATTTGCGGCGTACTTTCAAGTACTAAGGACCATGGAATGTTTACGTTAATTTATTGAGTTACTTTAAACTTTT
Organism: Gryllus bimaculatus; assembly: GCA_017312745.1. Taxonomy (NCBI): domain Eukaryota; kingdom Metazoa; phylum Arthropoda; class Insecta; order Orthoptera; family Gryllidae; genus Gryllus; species Gryllus bimaculatus. The sequence goes on from BOPP01000083.1 coordinate 5,410,538, forward strand.
TTCCTCGACACGGTTTTTCTGGACGTTCTGCATCACTAGTAAACTTTGTTATTGCCCGACAGTTTTATCTGATCGTGAAAGTAATATTTATATTCGGTACGGAAACCTTAGACCGCCACGAGGTAATAGAACGTACACATAATCCAATGCATTTAGTGAAGCGATCGAAATATTTAACGTTTATACGTGCAGCAGCAACATTAGGGTCTGAAAGAACTTCGGGACAATACTAAATATTAAGTAATTTACTGACCAAGCAGAATCTGCTGACAATATTGTTAAGTAACACAAAAGTAACACCATTCAACTTCACCCCAGGCAGCAAAATTATTGAACGCAACTACACTGACAATTCAATAAGACAGTGAACTACATTAAGATAGTAAACCACAAATTCCGACTTGCTCCAAATTACACAATGAATGCAAAAATGTCCATCACAGCAAACACACTTTACCAAAATCGCCCAAACTAACCGGAACGGCCACTTGTTTTCCACCACCACTAAAATCACTACAATTTCAAATCAAAAAATCAGGAAAGAACCCAAGTACTGAAAGGAGATCTCAATCTCCCACAAAATGGGCCCCGAGCAGGTAATGCCTCTCCCATATCTCAAAAAAAAAAAACAAAAAAAAAAA
>BOPP01000083.1:5412328-5424461 GCA_017312745.1 Gryllus bimaculatus
CCACGGACGTCGAGTCGGTCACGACGCTCGTACCGGCGCCCATAAAACCACCACGGACGTCGAGTCGGACACGACGCTCGTACCGGCGCCCATAAAACCACCACGGACGTCGAGTGTCACGATGCTCGTACCGGCGCTCATAAAACCACCACGGACGTCGAGTGTCACGATGCTCGTACCGGCGCTCATAAAACCACAGAAATATAGTAGGCCAGGGGACTCAGAACTTTGCGATATACTACTCCTTGTTGAAGGAGATTCGCCGTGACTGGAAAATTAATGTTGTGACAGTTTTTTTTCATCAATCCTGATTCTTTAGAGACTGGATTTTCGATCACTTATCGCCGCTATAAGAAAGGATTGTAGATTAGAATCAATTCGATATTACTTTCAGTATTATTTTGTCGCCTAAAGAACCTGCCTAAACTAACTGCGGCCTTCATAATCAATTTACAGAGGATAATTTAACTTTCTCTTGGAATTTTCAAGGTAGGCATTCTGGTATGTATGAATATTTTCTTCAAAAAATAAGAATTGTTTTATGTTTTAAAATTTCAGTATTGTATTGACAATCTAACATTTTTGACACTTGAAAAATAGCTTAACGATATACCGTTTACAAGAATTGACCTTATATGAATAAATGCCGTAACTTTCGTGACCGACAAATGTACCTTTTCGCGTCACGCACAAGAGGGGCGGACGGAAACAAGTGTTGCGCAGACAAGAATCACTTCCACTATTTCACTAAGGTTATACAATCTTATCATTTGGCTCACGGCCGTAGTGTTTCGAACGTCTCCTCTTGGCACGCGTCGTATTTCCTGCGAGCGGGAATGTGCTTACGATTTTGAACATATACCTTTCTCTACTTATACCGTTATTCAACCTTCCTCCACATTTCCAAAAGCAATATTGCATCACCTGTGTTTACAATATCCTTTTGGTATATAGTATTTTACAAATTATTCCTCTATTTAAAATGCTTCAAGTATTGTCCTTAAATATACCTATATTGTCAATCTACTTTAGTATTTATGCTATAGTAAATTACAATATTCTGTTTACAAATTTCGGAAACACGCTATGTCAGCGAACAGTCAGCGAACCGTTCATCTTTGCTTGTACTCGTTCTTGTTCTTTTGAGTTTTGAGGTTTGAGTTACTTCGAAGATCTGCGAAGTAGATTTACTAGTGTCCACTTGTGCTTCCTCATTGAAATTATACCGTGTTCGTTCCTTTAGTTTCTTCTCTTACGGAAACTGTCCAGATGCGACTTTTGAAGAAACCTTTCTGAAATCTTTCTTAGCTATCAGTGTAATTTTTGATTCTCTTTAGTGACTTACGTTCGAACATTTTGTTATGTACGGCTGTACAAAACTTCCATTTCCTTTTTTTGCGCTCTATCCATCTCCATAATAAATACGTACTGTTGATCTTTTCGTAATTTTTATTAGTTTTTGATGAAGTTTAGTTCCATTCATGCTTCTTTGTTCTTAGTTTCAATTTCTGCATGGAATAACTTCTTTATTGGACATTTTTATAATTAGTGGAAATATTCGATAAACCCGCAATTTCTCGCCTGTAGCCCAGTTTTGGGTTCCTCACTTGTGTTTAACAGCCCATTATTTCCTACCGATTACAGCATTGTGGTTCAAGTTTGTTCATCTCTCAAAATATTAGTTTTCAACCGAGTTTATGGTTGTAAAATTGTGTAATAAATTCTTACAATTAATACGATATACACGTGGGATAACTGTGCGCGGTGTTAAATGCAGCTTCTTGTAATAGTAATTTAACACTACTGGTAAGACATTTCGGAAACAAGTTGCTGCCGAGTCGAGTAGGACGGCATTTCTATGGCGATGTATTTACAATACATTGTGCAATACTAATAAAACCGTAACATTTCCGATTTTTCCTGTAACCTTCAGAGAAATGGCGGGTTAATCGAATTAACATTTCTATCTCTACTTAGAACTATTAAATAATACGCTATTTGTCTTGTGGCCTTACCATGATTCAATCAAATTATATTCAAAAGTTATATTTTTAACCTTTCATTTGGTTTCCATATTTTCTTATCTCATATTTCGTAATCTCAAAGAACATTTTCAGTGTTCTAATATTCAACATTATTCGTAAAGGTTGAAAAATTGATTCCTGAAAAAGAGAACGAAGTTAAAACAAAGTATTTTGCCATTACTGAATACATTTTGAATTGCTTTCTCACATACATAGATTCCAGAATTTAACAGAAAAACAAATTTTAAAAACTTAAGTTTCTTCAAAATGTAAACCAATAGCGTTTCCTGGATATACCGTATTTATGTAACCTTTGGAACAACTTACAGAAGTTGAAACGCTTTTTCATTATATTTCACTTGTTAGATACTGTGCATTGAATGTGTTGCAAACAGACACTCACGCTATTGTTACAGCATTAGAGAAATTTGAATTTAATTTTAAAATTTGGTTTGAAAATTAAAATCTCCATGCCATGTTCAAAAATGTTCTTATAAATTTTAGATATTTTTTTAACTATTTCGGATTATGCTTGCTATTTACTCCAAATACACGCAGTTGAAAGTATGCGCGGTGAGCCATAATACACCATACTTTGCAGAGAATGATGTGTTCGCGAAACCAATAAGAGTATTTAGTCAGTCAATATAAAAATGAATTTCCTAGAATTTCCAATTTGTAATAAAATACGATGAATTTGTACCAAAAGCACTTTGCAATAAACACAAACAAGATCTGGTTTCCGGTAATTTAAATTTAAACAAATACTAATTTGTTATATTTTAGTTTATGGCATTCATTGTTAAACAGGAGAAATTTTCGCAAAATCTGCTCTATTCGAATACTTCTAAATGGTTGTTAAAAAACTTCAAAATACCTGTCCTCAAAATTAAGACGTCCGGAATTTCGCAATGAAATTTACATTTTAAAGCAAACAAATTGAACACAGGTATAAAAACGTAAGTTTATTTTACCAATACATCAGTTTTAAAACCAATAGAATCAGAATTCTAAAATATTAAATGGAAGCAAATGTTTTGAATAACAGTCGTTTTATTGCGAATAAAAATTAAAATTAAAAAGTCCGGAAAATGTTTAAATTCACATAATGTTGATATAAGGAAATACGTACGCAATAGTAAGTTCTAATATAAACGTACCTCACGTTCTTGCCATGTATAATTTTTACCTGAAACAGAAACAAAAATTGTTAACTGTGGCGACACATACAGAGGTACGTTATCCTTTTACACAAAAATGAAAGCTTCAAAAATTTGAAAATTTATCGTCAAACGTTTGTTACAAAAATATGACGCGTTTTCTGTAGAGTTTTGATGTGATGAATTTTCTAGAAATGGAGAAAAAAGGATACTTGTACCTCTGTATGTGGCACCCGCTCTGTCTGACACTTTTGCGTATTCAGAAATATACTTACTTTCTGACTGGGTCGTCGAGATGCAAGATCGTAGATGATGCGGTTGACGCGTTTACGCGGTTCTGTCCCTCCCTGTACCACAGTGTTGTGCCCGGAGCGCTCGATTCCACCAGGTATTACTAGAGGAGGCGAGCGCTCGCCAATTTCACTACAACTACCAAAATCGTGTGTTATTACCCTACAAGCGAAGCGGTTAGGTCGTCGGTCGTTGAAGTCTTCCAACTCGCTGGCGGTGCGTTGCGCAACAAAGATCGCAGATCGAACAGACGACAGATGCGATGCATGGACAACGACAAGCTAGCTACGATTCGCCGAAAGAAGAGTTGGCGACAGTGTTGCAAAGCGGATGGGTCAACAAACTATCTGCCAATCGCCTTAGAAGAATGGCGAAAAAAAAGCAAAGCGGACAAGCAGCCTTAACTTAATCTTATGAACTAAAATATTTTCTATTGACACTTAACATGTACTGCATCAATCGGTATTTTCGAGGTTTGGTAAAGCAAGTATCAATTTTTTTCGATGTTCGCATATGGCCAGGTGGCCCCTACAGCACATTATCAGCCTTGCTATAAAGGCGTCGGTTTATTGTTTAGTTTATTTTAGTGAATTTACATTATTATTATTATTATATTCGACGTTTTTTTAGCGAGAAGGACTGAGGGGAAACGATTTGCCCTAACTGTGTAATGTTTCCTCACCTTGTAGATAACTTCTTTCTTCCTCTTCTTTTTCGTATAAACTGAAAACAGGGAGGATCATCCGCATTTCCCGCGAAATATTAGATACTATTCTTGCTTTTGAAATAATTAAATCAAATTATAAAACTGGAGAATATTAATGTTATATAAGACTACAAAATATGCTAAATATGAAATATTAAAAATTCTTTGAAACCATTTATTCAATGAATTTTTAAACGATAACAGTTAATGCGAAAAGTAACTAACTAGATATTTGTTATTGGCAATTCAAGGTTTAATACTTTAAAACAATGTTTAATTAAAAATTACTTCACGGGATGATGCAGAGTCCCCGACACTTTTGGGCACAACACTACTTATTACTACCCCACTTACACTAAATGGGCGGAGCCAATGGTCATACGGAGGAGGGACCACCCTCTTCTATCCTTGGTGTATTGGGTGGGCAACGAGGAAGCCACGCATGCACGCCACTTTTCATATATAAACTTTTCTAATAACAATTACAACAATATTTAACCTAAGTTATTAAGAACTTTGAACATCGCTGCTCTTCTCCTACTGTAACGGCACGAGAGTTAGCTACGCGAGCAGGTCACCCCTACAGGTCACCCCTAATCAAACCATCCAATCATCGCGACCAAACAACGAACATTTTGGGGAGGTTAATTGGAGGAGACGTTAAAGAGCAGCTCCGCTCGAAGCCCTTTGTTTTATATTTACATTTCATTACTATTTCATAATTTTTCATTATTTGACTTGGCAATTACACAATTCTTGTAAATTACTGTAAACAATGCAGAAGGCATATTACTTTTATATTAAAAACTAACTTCATTACTCAAAACTTTGCTTAAGGCATACTAATCAATAATATTACATTTTCAGCGGAAGGCATGCTACTTTAAATATTCAATATTGCATAAAGGCATTCTACTTAGTTTCTCAGTCCCTAGGTGCAGCCCTGCATCCGCAGCCCCGACGCCCCCGCCCGCTTCGTGTACTCTCCCCACCTCCTCGCGTAGCCGGAGCCCGGCGCTCCACCACGAGTCGCCGGAGGAGAACGGGAGAGGAAAGGAGGGGAGGCCCCGCCCTATCACTCGCCTCGATCAAAAACCAGAAGAGCCAGGCAGCGCAGTGGCACACGTTACATGTCCGCTGTCCAGTTTGGGGTTGTATGGACTTGTGGCCCAAGGTCTTTGTTGGGCTGACCTCAATGCAGGATGTTTAGTTTGGCCTACGGAAAACAAATGTTATTAGACCGAGGTCAAAACATTTCTGACAAATACACTAAGCTTGAAGGCATTGAAATCTAAATAATCCAAGCTTACCAACTGAACTTAAATGCGTCTTCAAAGAACAGGATCATGCACGGTAATTTTTTTCAGCCCTCGGCTATTAGCAATTTTTAATTGGACACGAAAAACACGTATCGAACATTTGTAAATTTCTTTTTCTCTAACCTTAATTACCATTTGTTTACAGTCTCTCGAAAGTCAAACTAGCAATTATCGCCGATTGTCAATTTACTATAATGTGAAAAATTGCCAAATGGTTGGTGGATCCTGCAAATATACTACGTGTAGGAACAAACTATCTTCAGCATTATAAAGACTATTGAAGTAATTATGTAGTAAGTACACTATTGTAAATCACTAACCCGTTAGCAATCTGTCTTTCCAACTAATTTCCCGAAAAGACTTACAGAAAACTAATGTATTGGCGTTGTAATTTCTATTTTTATAATGTGTAATATATTTTTTAGTATATTTCTTTTCTATTCATGCTCAAATAAGTGCTAGATTTGAGACATTTTCAATCACGAGGAGAGAAAACTACATGCATCGCAACCCTGCACAACAAACGATCCTAGAAATTAGTAGAAATGCGCGTTTACTGAAAGTTTTTTGGCATAATCATAACATGGGATTAAATTTATAAGCATGTATTAAGTAATATGAAGTCTTCATTGTTCTTAGACGTGTAATGAATGCTACATAAAAAAAGGTTGAACGGGACATTTGCTTCCCTTTTACTGTACAGCGGTCCCGGTTTTGCCCAGGAGACCAACATGATAGTGACTCCTCCATCCCGCCGATAGGACAGCAGAACTGGTCTCTGTGCATCCACGTTTACAATAGTTTAAAAACGTAAAGCGCTTTAATTGTTACCGTCTTTTTCATGTTATAGAACTCCTGTTGTGCCCAAAATCCGTGCGTCCAACAAGCGTTTGTTCCGCATTTTAATTTTTGTATCCGAAGTTCCCAACATCTATTCTTTTGATGAGAATTTATCCTGAACAGGTTTAGAAGGGCATGCGCGAACAACGCTAAGCAAGTTAATATGAATACATTAAATGCCAACTGATACACTTTCCCCCTCGTATGTTTATTCAAATATCTTACGGGTTAAATATTTCGTAAAGCAGGGTAAAGTCAAGTATAAACCCTCGCGTGGCTACCTTCTACAAAAAATTCCATACAATGTAGAATTTATTACATTTCCAGAAAGAAGCACATTTGAATATTTGACAGCACCGAAATCATTTTTCATAACGCTAGCAAAATTCGCTAAAATTTGAGCATTTACACATCGCGTGTGCATAATTCACCAAACTTTAAAATCTTAAATCCAATCTTACAGAATTTCCGTTCCAACTTTGGTACAAGCTTCTATTACAGTTAATGGTACTTAACGCTATACACGCACCTGCATCATGCCAGCTCTCTGCATACAAGCTTAGGCGGTGGAGAGTTCTGTCTGGGAATGTTCCGCGAGGCGTCTATCATCAAGGTTCATTGCCGTTTAAGGATTAATCAAAGTAATCCATTATTAGAATCTTTTTCAGGCCTGAAAAATACAGAAATATTATATACTGGTTGCACGAAACAGACTAAATTAATTGCTTTAGTTCACGTTTGACTATAAACCTCCGCAAATTAGTAGAACATTTACAAGTTTTGCACAAGTATTGTGAATTTATTTTTCTATTATGGAAGAAAGTGATCTTTACAAAATACATTTTTTAAACTTTTCTAGTTAATTTTATAAATTTCTTATTCTCGCGTCAGAAGTAAACTGATGAAGTGTTGAAAAGGGCAACTTTATAGAAATCTAGTTTACACATTTTCATTCCAAAATCGTGCATCGAAACAGATTTAAATTTCCCATTATGAAGGACTTATCCTGTTATGTACATTTTTGTGCATTTTTTTGTTTCTTATCATTACATTCTTTTTTATTACATTTTAATACAAGCGTGTGAAAAGTCTGAGAAATGGTGCTCTCGTGGCTCAGTGGCGAAGTCACGCGCTTTTTACAATTTAAGAACCCCTTAGAACCTCGTGTGAAATTTGTTACGACAAAATAGTTTGCATGCTTCAAATGTACTAGTCCAACCCCTGTGAAGCATCCTAGACCTTACCCCTATCCTTTATTCCTTCCCAATTCCGGCCGATGGGTAAATTACGCAAGGCGCGTGCGAAACGCGAGCGCGATGTCTACCCATCGGCGATTCCCTGGCTTGACTGTGACTAACACGACTTCACAACCCAGCGTCCCCTGGAGAGTGCTGGGTGATAAATAACGCACGATTACTCCCAATAAAATTAAATGAGGACGACTCCACGGTGCGCTTAACGGTCTTTAAGGAGCTAGAAGTCGCGTTGCGTCTATAGATGCAACCAATTTTTTCAAAAAATTAGGAGCTGTAACAATTTCAGTAAGATGCAAGAGGTTGTTGAACTTTGCTTGCAAAATTGTTAGCAGTGGCAACATCTTCAGAGGCATACTAAAATTCTTAATTGGGAAGAGCTGGCGTTTAAGCAATTTTATTTAGTCTTTTTAATTCAAGTTAATTGGAATATTACACAATATTTATGCATTTTTGCGATTTAGCATATTTACCAACATTTGAAGGGCATTTGCATTTGAGAGGCTCTGAAAGACGTTCACAGTTTTAAGTTTCTAATGTGTGCATTTTTGTTTCGAGGATATTGTTTGAAATCACTTTTGTTCAAATTATTTCTGATTGGTCTTTTGTTCTACACATCGTTTGAAGTTTTCGATTTTAAAGATTTCATCGAATTTCTATTAGAAGTACTCCTTTTTTATTTCCAGAATGAACGCTAAATTAAGCAAAACTTCTATTGCCACGGTTTCCCTGCAACACCTAAATGAAAAAAAAAACTACGAATTTGTTAAATTTATGATACAAATTAAAGCGAATGACCGTAAGGTTTCAAATGCCAAGTACTACATTACCTAAAATATTAATACATAAAAGTTATGCTAATATGCAAGAGTATTTCTACCCGTAAAACAATCGTCAAACGCATTTAATTAAACAATGTGTTAATAAAAGACGAAGCATGCAACTCCTTTGAGAATTCAGAGTTTTCACTGCATTCGCGCGTCAAACTCACGTGAAGTCCAGCCCAGTAGATCCACTCGCCACCGCTGCGCTCGATGAAAAGGGTGGAAGTCGGTTTCCTTCCTCCCGTGCATGCTGCAAGGACGTGGCTACGCTGCTCCGCCGCCCCGACTTTTGCTTGTTCTGCGCATGACCAAAAACGTCACGAACCCCTGACCACACCACTGGCGCTTCGTTTGAAAAAACAAGGCAGATGGTGCGGGTCGACATGGCAAGCGAGGAACATCTAGAAAGTGGCATTATAAGGCTATTTTTCAATGATGACAAATCAAAAATAAAACGATAAAATTGTGGATGAAATAAAAGGCAATAAGCTATAATCTTTTGGTATGCGATATTTTAAGGCTAAGATTGGTATATCTCAAATAAATCTTAAAATTCGCTTAAGGTTCTCTGTAAGTTCTGAACGTTTTGGACAAGTTATAATTATTGTTATTGTTATAGCTATTGGGGGCATGAGGCTTCAGACCTCTCGGAAGCCAATGATGCATATTCAAAAATATAGCTGTTATCAATTTTCTATACTAACGAAAGTCGTGCATTGTTAAAGTCATATATTTTAACTTTTTAGTCGGCAAATAAAAATACACTTGATATGCAGCATAAAAAAAGTATAACAAACATCAAGTCGACTGAACCCTAAATTAATAGCCAACACTTCCTTCTGTTCTCCCCACTGTTCTTCAAAAAATCTCCTTAATCTGTCAATGCTGTTTACGCTATCCAGAAACTAAATTGTTCTAATTTGTTTTCTTAAGAATTAAAATAATTCAACATTGAAATCTTTTAGAGGTGAAATGGAAGTGAGGCCTGTATTTCATTTGTATTATATATGGTTATTTATATAAAGTCTGTTTAACACACATGCATAGCAATTGACAATTTGCATACATAATTTACAAAGAATTATGTCATTGTATGAGACATAGGTAATGCGAAGACTTAATACAATTCTGGTAACAATTTTCAAAATACTGTAGAGTTAAACACGAGAAAAAAATTAACACACTATTTTATTTATTGAGCTATACTATACGTAGATCCTAGCTAACTCGAATCCGAAATTTCGGATAATCCGAACAGAATTTTAGATGGAGGAAAAATAAATAAAATGCTTATTTTTAGTAAAAAGAAAAGTTTTATAATTACTGCAGAACTGAACAACTAATAATTAAAACACAAGTCGAAATGAAACGGTTATTGCATTGGTAAACGCGGTGTACAATGGTGGAAACGTCTCAGTTTTCAAATTTCTGAAAGTTGAATCTTTAAACAGAAAGTGGTTGCGAACAATACATTGTAACATTTTCACCTTACCATCAGTTGTAAGGTAGGGGAAGCGAGGGTAATGAGTGTAACATTTGTTTGTTTTTTTTTTCAATATAAATGAGGATAAATCAGGACCAGTTGCTTATATGAACAACTATATGCTGTTATATTTCACATTAGTTATTAAGCTTGTGTTTTCATCACAAAAATTAATCAAAAATACATTAAACCCCCCTCAAATAACGAATTTCCAAAAATTTATATTTGTTCCCATTACAAAACATGCGGGTGATGGGAGTCACTAAAGAAATATGAAGCAAAATTATTACATTAATACCTCAAACAGTTTTTATTTCCATTCAAAGGTTTGCGCCTTCTATGTAGCGTGGTAATTAGAATACCATAGATAAAGACAGCTCTGCAGATCTTGCACCTTCAATTATTTCTTTAATTACTGTAGCCAACTGTGCTGACGATCATTCTCCTTCACTGGTCGTTCGTTAGTGAGTTTTCGAACTCTGATAACCAGGCAACTCATTGAGATCAATAAATTATTTTATTTGTGGTCATGGTAGTTACGCTGCAAGTAATGAGAATCACTGACCACAATTACCCCACAAGCACATGTTTAATATTACTGATCATAATAATGTATAGTATGTTTTAAAATTACTCGCAATTAGTATCAAATGATTAGCTGAAGAACTTCTCTTCCAACAAACACTCATTCTTCCAAATATCTCCAACTTCACATGAGTAACACATTATTTTCTAAGAGCTCTTTCTAACATCAACCACACATTCCTGGTGCGAACGCAATAATCGTTGATGTAAGAGTTCTTTGGCTGCGGCGATCACCTGACTATAGTTATCATGACTAGTGGTTGATAGAAATATATTATAAAAATTCACAATAATGTCGTTTCACTTCAGATATTTCCATCCTGGAAAGAGATGGGTGGGCTCCTCCGATTCACCGGTTTTTGCTTGACATGCACAGCACGAGTGTGCGTTACGAACCACGTGATTACAACGGTTGAACAGCGTGACGAACTTTGGTTGAAAATCGAGACCAGACGTTGGCAGCAATGTTGCATGGAGAGCAAGAAGTGTTGAGAAGCATTTTGAAAGTGGCATAAATTGATAGTGTATTCAGATGACCAACCAAAATGAACACGATAAAGGAGTACATGAAATAAAAGATGCAATATTTTAAAAAATGCTTTTCTGTTTCTGTTTCAATGACTTGTAACTTTAACAATTTTGGAAATTAAAACTTACGCTATACCCAAACTGGTGCTTGAAGATCATTGCCTGAAGTCGGATGCGAAAGAGCCCATACATCTCTTTCCGGAATGAATATTACAATTGAGTTTGGTACATAAAAGATGTAAACCTATAACATTTCGAGTTCATATGTCGTGATTGAATCTGGTTTTTAAATATAGGTGTTGTGGTAGGATATCTTTGGCATTTTTAAAATAATTAAAGATGTTGTCATTGCCAACAATGTTTTTTAATTCAAAAGCAGCTTTCGACTACCCGGGTAGTCGTTTTGTGGCTTCCATCTAGCAGACAACTGATGATGATGGCTAAGCCATCGAAAGCTGCTTTTGAATTAAAAAACATTGTTGGCAATGACAACATCTTTAATTACTGGTTTTTAAATGTTCACAACTACAACACTTGTCAAAAGAATAATCTACACATGTTTTCCACTCAGAAACTACACTTCATCAAAAAAAGTACCCTTAAGAGGTCATTACACTCTACAACAAACTGGACAATGATACTATAGACATAAACAAAATTCATACATTTAAAGTAAATTGAAAGCTTTTCTGTTTAACAACATGTTGTTAAGTAAAGGAATATTCAAATTACAACAATACTTCCCTTATAAAATAATAATAAATAAAAATTCTTATTCCATTTGACTTCCTGCTTGAAGTTGAAGGTTTCGACCTGAACAAAGAAAAAAAGAACTGGCATATCCCGTCCTACCTGTGTTAAATTCAAGTTGGAACAATGTAGAAAGAGAATGCTTGACGAAAATTTCTATTTCCTTCACCCTGGTTTCCCAGATGCATTAGGTGCTGCAGTAGGACTCATACTCCTCAGCATTTTAAGATTAAACACAGAATGAACTAATATTGTTAAATTATCTGAAAAAGGAACCATAATTGATATCATGTACTACTACTACTACTACTATTATTATTATTATTATTATTATTATTATTATTATTATTAGTAGTAGTAGTAGTAGTAG
>BOPP01000083.1:5432041-5452792 GCA_017312745.1 Gryllus bimaculatus
TCGAGACCATCCTGCAGCAGGTAGAAAACACGTCCGCTCGGCTCGGCGTCTGGAGTGAGACTAAAAAATGTAATTATTCATTATAAATGTAATTACTAAATTTGCCCGAGCGAATTTAAATACTATAGGTCTTCAAGTACAAAACTACACTGGGCACTCAATCAGAAAAATATTTAAAACTAATTATGAATAAATCTAAAAAGCACTAATTATCATAGTGATAGTGATAATTGTGATAAATCATTGTTTCAATACAGATGTAAATCAGCAAATTGCTTTCAAAGTAGAAATTGCTTTTTAAATTTATCAATTACAAATACATGTTTGGTTTCTTATTGTTCCATTCAATTTATTTTAAAATCAAACGTTGTTGTTCAGTAAACTATTTGATTAATGCTTATTCAAATGAAAACATTTTATGAAGTATTTAATATTTATTTTAAAAAACCGAGCAGGAGGATGGGAGTCCCAAGCCTAATTTTGCTAGGATGAAATCCAGCTCTGCTTTCACCTATACATTGAATGGTTACCATAGCTTTTCATAAAATGTTTTTATTTAACACCAGCCGAACAGTATTATATCATTGCAACACATTTGATGCCACTACAAAGTCTATTTCTTTCTTAATTAAATTCCCATTCAGTAACAATACGGTTTGATGTGCTGATCTATGCTAAAGATTGTTGCTTTGAGTTCTATGTAAGCATCTGTGGTGCAAAAGACAATGACAATCCACCATATCTCCACCATAAAAAAGAGAATATGAATAATTTTCGAATAATTGAATAAATAATCATTGTTCAGGAGCAAGAAACTCACGTACGGCACAAAACAAAATAATAATAATGCTGTACTGAATGTTTAAAAAGTTCTGTAAAGTCTCAAGATTACCCATTTTCTCAGGGAGTAGTATCAAAGTGAGTAATTGGGAATATAAATTGAATTAAAATTTCATTCAGAACGCACTAAACGTTTTATCCATAAAATTCTAGTTTTCCTTATATCTGGTTACTATCAAACGCAATGTTCTCCAGGAGTGATGATATCATAATTGATCCCAGAAGATCCAGAGGAATGTACGGACTCTTGCAAGGTCTTGTCACTCGATTTGAATGAAGCGCGTTGAGCGCGCGGTGTTGCCGAGAAGCGCGTCAATGTCCCGATCCTTTAGAAGGCGCGCGAACGTCTCCCTTTGAACTGATTTAGGCATATCATTTTGCAAAATTCTCCCATTTGAAACGATAGATTTCCTTTAAATTGTGCATGTTGATTCTCCGAGATGGTAGCTACCAAAAGAAAAGTTGAACATGCTTTTAAAAGCATGTTCAACAGTTAATTTCTCACAATTTTAAAATTTCAGGTCAGATCTCTCAGGACCCCATAAGAGCCCATGTTAAAACAGCAAACTTTACGGTCTCGTCACGCCAAAACTGGACGGTGAAATTGATTTAAACTCTACCAGAACATAGAAGAACCTCTCATCTTTCGATTAATACAATAAAAAAAGCATGTTAAATAAAACACTTATCTCGAAATTGTGATTGTGAATTGCAACGCAATTGTGATTGTTCCATGATGAGTATGTTAAGTATGAGTTCTCAAACCAAGACTGTGAGTTTAGATACTTATTTCTTATAAATCGTTCATAATACTATGCATCTTACTTCTAAAAACGCGTCTCGCTGTACCTACTTTTCGTCTGCTTTGCGCGTGCTATGCAAAAACTATTCGTTATTCCTTGTTATTGGCGGGATTAGTGTAAGGGACTGCAATAAATTTATGTAACAGTACTCATGAAATAAACTAGTGTCATTATTACACTTCTACTATGAATACAATAAGTTGGACGGGTATGCCTCAACAGTTGATGTGACGCAACAACGACCACGTGTCGGCCGCTTGAGTAAGTGGCAACAGTGCTCTTCCCCACGGCCAGCTTTCAAGTCCACAGAAGTTTTATTCGTAGTATTATTCGCTTGCTTTCCGAATCGCTTAGATGCGAATTACGAAGAACGTTCAAATATCTTCTTACGGATATGACATTTGCATTGTGACGAAAACACACATTTGAATATGACGAAAAATAGTGTCAAATAGTAGATAATTGTTGAAATTTCATGATCACAGCAGCCTTATTCATCATGAACGCTTGAGTGTCTTCCGGCCACTACTTGGCATGATTGCTCCTTTTGCACCATTTGCCTTATAGTCCCGGGACGGGCAGGGGGCTCTCGAAGGCTTGGGACTTCCTACGAAAGCTTTGTTTTTGCAGGTTTAGTTCAGAACATATCTTTTCTGAGAACTATGAATTCGAATGGTTAACGATATACTCGAATATAGAATTCGCTAAATACAAAATTATCGGCAGGAGAGCCCGTATTGACATTTGGAGTAGCTATTTCATAGTCGCCGGCAGTATCATCATTTCCTTCATCACTTTCAGAAACGACAATATTTTTGAAGGTAAAATATTATTACAATCATCATCGCAGTCTGATGGCTCTTGATCGCCCCGCAATGTTGTGCGAAATGGAACCGGCAGACGCATTAAAGTCTCCCCGTAACTCTAAACCAAATGCTTACTGGTCATCCGAACAATCAAAAGACGAGCCAGATTCACCTGCAGATATTTTTTGCAGTTCCTTGAAGGAGACTCTTTCAGTCCTAGCGTATCTGTGAAATTATGAGCAATGTGTCATAAGTAATGCTCGTCAAAAATACTAAAACAATTCTAAAGCCATGGGCATGAACTAGCAATGGACACACACTCATGATATGAATCTGAAATGTATTGGTGGAAGAAAAATTATATAATGCTTTCAAATATATTTGTTAATTGTTCAACAAGAATTTGAGTTTCGATTTTTTACAATGATTAAGGGCGTGTCAAAGTTCCGAATACTAATCCGACAGATAAAGTATCTGTCAGATAAATCTGTCTGATATTTATTTTTCGTATCACCAAGGTCTTTCTTGTTAAAATATCTGACAGATATCATTCTGATAAGTAATCTTGCTGATTGCTCTTATCACTTAAAATTGATTATTTCATTTCCATTCTCTATTTATCATAAATTATTCAATATTAAGTCTTTTTTCTGCTGACCAGGGTATTATATATTATAAAAATTAATTTTTTAGTACTATTCACTCCCTGAACAGAATTTTAGTGTATAATTTATAATTAAATTCAGAAAATAAAGTCAGAGTAAATTGACGTAAACATCTCAACATAATGAAGTCCAGAACATCTCGATTAAAATCCTACTGAGAGAAGTTTGGGAAGTTCCATGAAACGACAGTGATATATTTTAAACACTAACAGCAAAAAAAACTCCAAAGTTTAGGAACGTTTAAACAGATAAAAATATGAGAAAAAATATGATTGACACTTGAATAATAATAATAATTATTATTATTTAAGTATTCTTTTACTTTTTAACAATCATGAAAATGTTTTTCTTCAGTAAAATATATTTTTATAGTATTTTTATTTTAGAAATAATATTGTCATAAATGTGTATGAAAAGAATTGACTCTAACATGGTATTTATCCATTATATGTCTTTAACATGATATTAATCTATTCTAACATGCCAGAAATACCGTATTAAAATCAAATCAAATAGAATACACTGGTGATATACATTATTCCAATAGAAGCTTTCTTTCCCAGAAAATCACTTAAATTACCTCACAAACGTTATTTTGAAGAAACTCTTATAAACAAAAATTACTTTTGATAATCGCAATAAAGTGTAGCAAACATGTAACCTCCAAAGCTAATATCACCACTGTAGCTTTATTAGTTTAGGAGACAGAGCCTTTTAAATTTGACTATTCTTTTCAAAGATTCGAAAACTCGAAAAAACAAGGATTTAAAAGAATTGAACTAGACGGCATATTTATCACCCCAAATTGACAAATGATGACATTTTCTGAAACTACATCAAATTTTGTAGCAAGATAGTGTCTCTGAAATTGATATATGTGGCATATTTTGTGTGGCATAGGCAGCTTTGAAGTTTCGTCGAATGGGAAACTTTTCCACTTTTGACATGACATGGAATCTTCTGAAAACCAGTTTTCTGCAACGAAATTTCATGGCGAATACACTGGTAATACCCATATTCCCATTAGAAGTATTCTTATTTAGAAATACGTGAACATTTCGCCACAACGTCATTTTTATCAAAATAGTTACGTAAGAAATTGCAATTTAAATCAATTTCTTTTATAACCAAAAATTACGTTTGATATTCGCGATTAAAAGTAGTGCACATGTAATCTCCTGTGCGAATCCTACGACTGTAGCTTTATTAGTTTAGGAAATAGAGCGTTTTTAATTTGACTTATTTTCAAAGATTCAAAAACTCGAAAAAACAAGACTTTAAAAAATGCACTCAAACAGCACATTTATCATCTGAATAAGACAAAAGAAGACATTTTCTGAAAGTAAATGAAATTTTAAAGCAAGAAAGTGCCTCTAGAATTAAAATACGTTGCATCGTTTGTGAGATATAGAAGATTTTTTTGCGTGTGTGTTCAGAAATATGATGTTAAGTCGATCGAAGTTTCGATGACCTGTTGAACTTTCCGATTTTTTACGAGACGAATTCTTCTGAAAAAAAAGGGTCCTAGAACGTAATTTTAAGCCAACACACTCGTGATACTTTTAAATTTGACTATTCTATTCAAAGATTTGAAATCTCGAAAAAAACAGGCTTCAAAAGAAATGCACATGGAAGACACAATTATAATCATAATATGACATTGATGTAGCTGTAACAAATTATGTTCATGCATGGACAAATGGCGTAGAACACATCACGAGAAATTGAATGGTACAAACCAAACTCCAATCCGACTATTAGTTTCGGAAATATACGCGAAACAAACTTTTGCTTAAATTGTGAAATTGACTGAGAATTTTTGAGAAACAGTTCTCGCTTCTTTTTGAAATTACGTATGTAGGTACAACACTTCACGAGAAATTGAATGGAGCTCACTTAACTCTAATCCGACTTTTAGTTACTGAAATAAAGCGAAACATAATTGTGCTTAAATTAGGAAATTGGCTGAGAATTTTGAAAAAAAAATATTTGGTCGCGTCTTTTTGAAATCATGTTAGTAGATAGACCACTTCACGAGAAATTAAATAGTGCAAACCAAACTCCAATCATACTATTAGTTTCTGAGATAGACTTGAAACAAATTGTTTTTAAATTGGGAAATTGGCTTCAAATTTTGGGAAAAAAACTAATTTTGTCGTTTCTTTTTGAAATTATGTATGTTGGTAGAACACTTTTCGAGAAACTGAATGGAGCAAACCAAACTATAATCCGACTATTTGTTTCGGAAATAGACTTGAAACGAAATTGTGCAAATCTGAGAAATCGGTTGAGAATTTTGAAAAAAAACTAATTTTGTCGCTTCGTTTTGAAATGACGTATGTAGGTAAAACACTTCACGAGAAGTTGAATGGTGCAAATCAAACTCAAACCTGACAATTAGTTTCAGAGACAGACGTGAAACAAAATTGTGCCTTAATTGAAAACTAGGCTGAAAATGTTGAAAAAAAACAACTAATTTTGTCGCTTCTTATTGAAATTATATATGTAGGTAGAATACTTCCCAAGAAATTGAATGGTGCAAATCAAACTCCAATCCGACTATTAATTACTGATAATGACGCAAAGCAAAATTGTGCCTTAATTGGCAAATAGGCTGAGTTTTGAAAAAAAAAACTAATATTGTCGCATCTTTTTTAATCATGTATGTAGGTAGAACATTTCACGAGAAATAAATTGGCGCAAACCGAACTCAAACCCGACAGTTAATTTCTGAGGTAGATGCGAAATAAAATTGTGCTTAAATTGGGAAATTGGAAGAGAATTTTGGGAAAAACTGATTTTGTCGCTTCGTTTTGAAATCATGTATATATGTAGAACACTTCACAAGACATTGAAAGGTGCAAATTAAATTCCAATTCTACTTATAGTTTCTGAGATAGATGCAAAGGAAAATTGTGCTTAAATTCGTAAATTGGCTGAGAAGTTTCTAAAAAAGCTAATTTTATCGCTTCTTTTGGAAATCAGGAAATCATGTAGGTAAGTAGAAACTATTACGAGAAACTGACAAGTGTATATCAAACTCCAATTCTAAATTATGTTTAATTTTCAAAATTGCCTGAGATATTAGGAAAAACCTAATTTTGTCGCTTCTTTTTGAAATCACGTATCTAGAGGGAAAACTTCATTAGAAGCTAAATAGTGCAAATTTAACAGGAGATTGTGTAAACTCTACTCTATAACCTGAGTCTTAAAATTGAGTTTCTGGTTAAATAAGAACCTGCTAGAAATCACCGGTTTCTACACTGCTATTTAGACGAAGTTGACGCTTATTGCGTAAGTTTTGCCAC
Source organism: Gryllus bimaculatus (assembly GCA_017312745.1). Classification (NCBI taxonomy): domain Eukaryota; kingdom Metazoa; phylum Arthropoda; class Insecta; order Orthoptera; family Gryllidae; genus Gryllus; species Gryllus bimaculatus. The sequence continues at coordinate 5,438,464 of BOPP01000083.1, forward strand.
TTTCTGAAAAAATAAGCATAGAATGGAAAAATTGGTAACACTAGTGTATTTGCCATGAAATTTCAATATAGGACCCTGGTTTTCAGAAAAATCCGCGTCATGTCCAATATCGGAAAATTTCATCAATCCATATCGACGAATCTTTACATTTTTAACACAAAAAAGAAACTTCAATATCTCACACACTATCCAACATACATAATAATTCTAAAAGAACTAACGTGTTTCAAAATTCATGTAGTTTGAGAAAATATCATATTCGGATGGGAAATGTGCCCTCTAGGGACAAAGACTTGTATTTTCGAAGTTACAAGTCTTTGAAAATAATTGTCAAATTTAATAGGTTCTATCTCCTAAACTATTAAAACTACAGCGATGAAATTAGCACAGCGGATTGTATAGACTCTAGTCTTTAATCGTAGTCTTAAATGAAGTTTCTGGTTAAATAAGAACCTGCTTGAAATTGCGAATTTCTACACTGCTATTTGGAAAAAAAATAACGTTTATTGCGAAAGTTTTGAGATTGACTGAAAAGATAAGCTTCAAATAGACAAATTGTTATCACCAGTGTATACGCCAAGAAATTTCGTTTTAGGACCCTGGATTTCAGAAAAATCAGTGTCATGTTGAAAATCGGAAAATTTCGTCAAACGACGGAGGTTTACATTTTTAAAACAAAAAAGCCCATTTTTTACAAACTATGTAACACATCCATTCTAGGAGCTCTTACTTGTTTTAAAATTAATGTAGTTTCAGAAAATGTCATCATTTGTCATTTACGGATGACAAAAGTTCTCTTTACAAACTTTGACTGGAAAGCCTTGTATTAGCTAATTTTCAACGCTTTGAAAATAATAGTCATATTAATTGGCTGAATCTCCTTAACTTACTTAAGCAGTTAAAGTAGCACAAGAAAATATTTGTATTTTTTCTTCAATTTGAATCTTAAATGAAGTTTCTGGTGATAAAAAAACTTTTTTAAAATAGCAATATTCTACATTGTAATTAAGATGAATTTGACGTATGTGGCGTAGTTTTGCAAATATATAGAAACATAAGCTTCAAATGAAAAAATTGGTATCGCTATGAAACACTACGCGTTTTCAGATTGCCAACATGTGATTTGAAAATCAAAATCTACGGAAACAACCATATTTTCTTTTCTTAAAGATGTCGCCTCAACCAGGATCAAAACGAAGCACCTATTGGAATATTTCTAGATCTTTCAAAAGCTTATGACGTCATTAATCATAACATTTTACTCTCAAAATTACCTTCCTATGGACTTTGTGGTGATCCTCTCAATTGATTATGTTTATACCTTAAACAACGATCTCAGAGAGTAGGAATAACGGAACATTAGGTACACACCTTTCAGATTCTTTGCCAATTGCATGTGGAGTTTCGCCGGGATCGATTTTGGACCATTTTCTCCTCCTACTATACGTAAACGATATGCTCTCGACGATTAGAAACGGAAGAATAGTTCTCTTTGCGGACGACACGAATATTCTTTGCAATAAAGAAATAGTAAAGAGTACAATATCAAATATTTCAAATGGCTTCGTAATAACAAATAAATAGTAAATGAAAAGAAAACTGTTTATGCAGTTCTTTATTTAAAATAAAAAACTCGGCACTTCACTGAAAATGAACGGCGTGCCATTGATAAGGTTACAACATTTTTAGGTCTTGCAATTCAGTTAAACCGTAAATAGAACTGTCGTTTAAATGAATTGAACACTAAATTAAGTTCTTTATGCTACGCTTTCAGAATTCTTTGAAATTCAGTCAGCCTCCGCACTGCTCGTGTATATTTCGCGAAAGCTCATTCCCGCCTGAGATATGGCATAATATTCTGGAGAAATACATCTTATAGCTCCAGACTTTTAGATTACAAAAAATAATTGTACGAATAATAAGCAAATACCACCCACGTGATTCTTGTAAGACTCTTGTAATCTTGGTATCTTAAAATTACCTTGTTTCTTGATATAAAAATCAGTGTTTTTTGTTAAAAAATACTTACTTAAGGGCGGGAATATATTTTCATAAGTATAATATAGTTGTCTATAACTACTACACTCGACGTAGTAATCATATTCATCAGGTAGCAATGCATCAGGTAATCGATGCAAAAGTTTAAGTCTCTAGTAAACTCTTTCCTGCTGTACAACTGTTTCTACACAATTAAAGATAATACCGAGCATCCAAAAGGAAAGTAATATTAATTTTAACAATTACATTTAATGTTTTACATATCATTTGGATTGTATAATTGTAAAGAACCTGTAACAAGTATTGTCCATCAGCTTCTGGGTCAATGACCCAATTTCGATGAGGTTTTCGTCCAGTTTCCCTGATCCTCGAGCAAATGCTGAGATGGCCTTTGTTTTTTTTTCTGGACATAAATGTAACTTGAAATTAACTTCTCCCCATAGCACGTCACACACAGTTTTAAACTGTTTTCGACGTAAATTTAAATCAATCAATCAATCAATCAATCAATCAATAAATAAATAAATAAATAAATAAATAAATAAATAAATAAATAAATAAATAAATAAATAATATAGTTAAAACAAGAGCGAGATTAGCGGCACTTGAAAATCTAGACATTTTCGTTTCCGAGTTATAGAAAACATTTGCAATGGTAAACGAACTGCAGGTTTGCAGGAAAAGTATGTAAATGACAGCTTATTTATTGAGAGAGCTATGTCGAAATATTCTGCTTGGCGGATTGCATATACTATTGTAAAAGTGTGGAATTCGTTTGCAGGTGAAATATCTGTGGATGACAGGAAAATTTTAAGTTCGTACTGCGATGTACGAAGATGATAGTACCTGTAGTAAGTGGCTACTGTGGACCTTAATAACAATTTTCTAACTTTCCTTACTTGAAATAAGATATAAACTTTTGTCGTTTATCTTTCGAGGGTGCTATACGTATACTTTCCCGATTTCTAAGAAGGATGTTAGGAATCAAATAACCTTTCTGTCTCTCCCACCCCCTCTTCCTCAACCCAAATCCGCACACAAGGTGGTTTCGTCCAAAAATAATTTTATTTTAGAGAAAAAAGAATTCACTTTGAGAAAGTGGCCCTACACAACACCAAAGCAATTTTAAGTCTGTATGACGGTGGAACATCAACGAAGAAAGATATTAACGCACTAAAAGAAATATCATTTGTTCTCCACTTCCAGTAGCTGACTTGCAACTCAAAGGCTACAGTGCTGCCCTCACAAACCCTCTAAGTCACGTGTTCTGGACATCTCTGTGATGAACATTCAACAATTAGGCGATTTTTAAGATTATAAATTCTATTTTAATCGAATCGTTTTTCCCATCTCTTCTCAAGAGTCATGGAGTAAAGAAAAATTACTTATTTAAACACTTATCATACGTATATGTCATCATTGTAGTTACGATACGCCATTGTTTCAGTGCTCTATGAGGTCGATAAAAGCTCACGATTGTAGCGATAATTGCCGTTACGTATTCAATTTTAGGAATAACGGAATTTCTCAGCGCTAGGATTAGTACTTGTTTTATTTGTCATATTGAAATATTTTTATTTAATGACAAGCGGTAACCATTCACTGCAGTGAGAGGAAACACAAAAATCTCGACGACAAGAATTTCTAATCGATTAATCGATTGAAGGCTGGTTTTGTAATTATTGAACTACTCGGTTTCATATTTCAAATTGTAAAGTTATGCAGTCTGACAAATGATGTCTTTAAAATTTTGACGCGCACCTGCATCTCCTGAGAGTGGCCACGTTGTTAAGGTAACAAACTTTCTCATCACACGCTTCTTGCAATTTTAGCATTTTTTGTGAAAATTTACAATCAATCCTTCCTGAACTCTTTTCCCAATACTATGTGTCACGCCATGCTCTTGAATTTTTTCATATGCATTTGTTATTTTCAGATCAGTCAACTCATCTGTAATTACAATTCAAGTCAGCGTAATTACGATTTAACTAGAAAAGTGAAGGCGGTTTTGAAGCGATGTCCGGTATTCGTGAAAATCCTGACAGAGAGGTAAAACGTAACGAAAACATGTGAGAATATATTGTTCTCCGTGTAAAGAAAAGAAATCGATATTTGCACAATTCCTCACAAGTTTCACAAATATTTTAACTTTCAGAGAACTATGGTCTATTTTACCAAGAACGCGAAATCATTTTCTAGTTATTTTAAAATGGAAAATTACGATCCTACCAGAAATTATGACCTAGGAACAGATTGATTTATAGCTACTCAAACTTTCTTGAAACCAGGCTCTACCTCACTGGAAGGGCGACTCACAGTTAAGATTTAAGAGGGATCCAGTATCGAGTAGGCTACATTTCAATGAAATATGAAATTAAAGAAAATATTTTTATTTTAAAATGGAATTGTATCAAATTGTTAATGAGATCCTTTGTATAAGTAATAATATATACTATAAGTAATAATAGTGTCATTGAATGGTTTTAATAATATTTTGAGATGTGTGTGTCTTATTCTAGATTCAAACAAACATCCTTTCATTTACATGTGGTTTAATTATTAATATCTGTGGCCGATAAGGAAAAAGGAGAATAACTGCTCAATTTTCATAATTCAGAGGAAAATATGCATTTTAAAGTTCATAAATTTCTATTTGCAGATTTAAGTAGGTTCGACCGTAGGTTTTTTCTCAACACTTTCAGTATAAACAAAACATATTTTTCAGGACTTCAAATAAACATTTTATAATAAAAATAAATGTAATTAAATGTTAATTTTTCAACTTATTCCCTTTCCTAAATATTTTGCAGTTATTCCTTTTTTCCATAACTGTTTATATCATTCTTTTCCTTTATTTTGATCTTGTATTTTAATTTTATTTAATTATATTATATATTATATATATATATATATATGTAAAACTAAATAATAAAATTTCCCTTTTTTTCCCAAAATAAAAAAAAAAAGGGGCCCCCCCAAATTTGTAAAAAACTATTTTTGTAGTATTTGACTTCGAAATAAGAAATTATTAATTAAATTGTTAGTTAAAACTTTCAGTTAAAATGATTTTTAAAACATTTTTCCTTTTTTGAAAATAAATATTTATACAACCAATTCTTAATTTAATTAATAATGTAATATTGAAAATAAATGAAAATAAACAATAATATCTTAATTTAAATAAATTATTAATAAATTAAATATATTAATATAATTAAACATATTAATTATATTATATTAGGCATTGTTTATTTTTAAAAAAAGTTCTCAGAGGATGGAGTTTTTTTTCTGAATTAAAATCTGAGAAGACGAGGTGTATCGGGAATTAATGAAGATTATTTTAAACCTACTACAACAATTTCGAAAGAAAGAAAAGATCTGATGAGTAATTTACATTTTTTAAGACCATCCGTTGGAGACTTTTATACAAATTTATTGTCCGACATCGAAGCAAGTAACTACTATTACGATCCCGATCTGGACATCGTAGATACAAATTTAGTTGATGCTGAAATTAATTCTTCTAGCACCACAGAAAATGTAACTGCACACATTTTGCGAAGAAAGCGTAAACATTTTCTAAACAAGGCAGACACTCAAAATTTGAGCATTCAAGCAGAAGCTGTTGAACAAGCTGAGACATTGAAAGGAACAAAAATGTGCGCAGATCTGAAAGATTGTCAAAAAAACAGAAGCAAAGTTACAACAAAGATGCATTTAAGTAAATATTAATGATTGAATGTATTATTTTAAAATTTGTAATATTTGTTATTTATTATAAAATGATTTAATTTATTGCTTAATTTCGGTTTAAATTAACTAAAAAATGATTATAAGTGTTAAAATATTTAGAATAATTAATAAACTTAAACAGAATTAATGTTCATTACTTTTAGTAATGATTTTAATGTAGTTATTCCCTTTTTCCTCAAAGTTTCGCAGTTATTCCCTTTTTCCTTATTTTAACCGTTTATTTGATAATTTAACATTGCTCGTATATTCACATATTACAGATTACTATATTTATTATCTTGTCTGATGAAAGTATAAGTATCAAAGATACCAAATTTAGTATTATCTCGATTTTGACAAAAATTGCAGTTATTCCCTTTTTCCTTATCACCACAGATATATCTTGCAGAAACTGAACATGAATACATTAAAGATAAAATATGAATATTTGTAACAATTATAAACTTTGCAAACAAAAAGTAATAGTATAAACAAAAAATAACTCTGCAAAATATACATATTACAAAAGCATCTAACATACCTATCATGATAAACCATTAATGTTTCTAAGGAAATAACTTATTTGATCTCTGTGATTGTCACAATAATTTTAATACATTTGTATATTATAGTTCACCTTAAGGTGGATTCGAGAGTTAGAATCTGAAATTAGTAAAATAATGAGTATGGTATAAATACTTCCTTTAGGTCTTTGTTTAAGAACAATGCTTTAGGAATCTAATAGTCCATAATTAAAGTTATCTAAGATTAATAAATTGAAATTGTACCCTATCCTGAACTATCCGTAGTATTTTCTTGCAACTACAATTTTTTTTCACAAACTGAGATAACCAATGTGTAAATAGAAGAGAAATTGCGGGTCCTTTACCAAATGTTTTTATTTATTTATTTATTTATTTTATTTACAGATTCATTGATTAATCATAAAAGAGGTATATAATTGTATGTGGGGGTAAATAATGATCTGCACATCTTCTTGAGCGGCAAAATCCCTACTCTTTTTCTTTTACTATATACAGTAGAATTATAGATTTAGGTTTCTTCCAATGAGTGTGCTTGACAACAGTAAAAAACTAGCAATTTTCACTCCCATGTAATAAGAAGCTACATCAGGAAACAAGCTGCAGATTTAATTTTAGTTTTGCTGATGAAACAACCTCCACCTGTTCTCCCAGCAAAAAGAGAGCTCAAGTAAATGTGTGCTGTGTGTTGTTGTTGTTGTTTTTTTTGGTTCCCTTACTTCATGTTAATTTCTCATTTTTCCTTCAGTAGAGACCCACTGAAGATGAAATTCGTTAACTTTGGGTACGTTACAATAAATATTATAACAGTGATTGTTGTGGCCGATTATTACCTATCTCACATGATGACACTACATTTACTGTCCAAAAGCAAAGCTCGAGGTTATTTCAGCATTTTATGGCAAAATTGCTGTAGACACTATGTTTGATAGTGTGGAATACTAATTGAAAGATGTTTCTAACTAATGCAACTGAGTATCCAGCATCAGTCGGTCACATATTTCTCCCCTCTTGCAGCCTGTGTCCTTGTATGCACTTTGATTACCTAATTCCCAAATTGTTAATATTTATTAAATAATACCAATGCTAAAACCATTAGTAGCCATTTGTTTTTATAAATGAAGATAATGATTAAGTAGTTGCTGAAGCCACATCATTAAGAATAAAAATCTTAGAAAATATTGCCAAAAATTTACTTTCTAGGTTTATTGTTAGAGGTCCATCCATAAATTAGCTAACACAAATTTGGAGTAATTTTGAATTCCCTATCATCCCTTGTTACAAAACCTCTTGCCTTGTAAATGCAAGAAGTGAAAATAAATCATAGCAACAAAAACAATTAGAATTTATATTACTTGTGTTGAATATTAAAATTAATGATAATTAAAGTAGAAATTAGTTAGCGATGCTGACTGCATCTAGCAGTAAGATTGGGGGTGAGTGAAGAAAGGACACATAGGTGAGAAATTTTTTTATCATCAACCGTGCATACACCGCCATGGAAGACACATGCTTAAGAGTCTACTGGACCTATTTAAATGAATGCTAGAATATACTCTGTATCAGTTTGGAATATTTTCTTTGTTATCTTACAACTTCAATAAAAAGTTAATGAAAAATATTTCCATTTATTTTAATAATTTAGATCTAATAACTTTAATTTATATTTTTTAAACAAGTTAATTAGTTAGTATTTTAATGTTTTAGTACATGATGCAGTAAAAAGAATTATTTCAGCAAATATTGACAAAAAAATCAAGGTTACATATCATGAAACTAATACCCCAATGAAAGAAGCGCAATGCTGCCTCAAACCCCCCCTCCCCCCTCTTTAGTGTTATGTAATTTATGGATGACCCTTAACTAGCAAGCACAGTACCAAAATTAAGTGATTACCTAAGTTGGCTGTAGTTGCCAAATTAACAACCATTTGAAAAAAGAGTGAGGGCTGCCAACACAACTCCTCAAATATTATTTCTTAGTCTCAAATAATTACAAGTAATGGATTCTTGGTTTCCTCTGAACACTTCATTTAAGTCTTATGTATTTTATGGAAAAGATTTCTGTACTTTTTCATTGGTCTATTTTAGATATTTATACAATGTCTCTTTGTATATTTACTTTCTCAGGATAGAGATGAAGGTTCTGATGAAAATGACTCTGACTATCCTCATTCATGGCTTGGTCACAAAAACCTACTTCAACTCTTAGACCCTAGTTTCTGTGGAAATTATAAAGCTTTCCTGGTGAGTCAATGTAAAATTAAGAGAAAATATGTATATTACTTTTTAAAATGTTTCATAAATATTGTTTATATACTGTTAAACAAAAGGAAGAGAAAATGAAATTGAATTGTGAATGTTCCATTGAGTGATAATATGACAACATAATTTAAAATTCTAGTAAATATAATCTACATGTATTTTCCAAAGGGGAGAAGTAAAAACCTTGCTAGTGTCACAAAACTTACAACTTTCATGTAAATATTAAACAAAGTTCATTGCTACATTCATTATTAAATATCTTGAACGAATATTTCTATTTATGAATTAACTGTATGTAACATTTCTTCTGGACATGAAGAAAATTGATTTCCAAACAAATTAGTTATATTGTTTTCCACTTTGGACAAAAGTTCCAAAATATTCAATATAGTAAAAATCATTATTTAGTTACATTGATTTCAGCTTCTTTTAATTGTACATTAGATTTCAGTTGTTTGTTTTAATATATTACAGAAAGAGTGGAAGAAGGAACGTCCTATTATCATATCACACATCACAAAGAAGCTGGATATGACATTGTGGAATCCTACATTTTTTTCCCAAGGATATGGGGAATGTAAAGTAAACATTGTGGATGTATTGAATGACGAAGTAATACCAGGCCAAAAAATGAGAAATTTTTGGGCTGGATTTGAAGACTTGGGAAGTCGCCCAAAAGATACAAGAGGTCGTCCTATGCTTCTTAAGTTGAAAGAATGGCCTAAACGCACAACGTTTGAATCAGTTTTACCAGCACAAATGGGTGATCTTCTAAGAGCCCTTCCCTTGTCTTCATATACACATCCAAATGGCTTATTCAATTTTGCAAATTTCTTGCCAACGGGAATATTAACTGATGAATTGTGCACAGAATTACATTGTGCTTACGGAACACCTAAGTATCCATGGGTGGGTACAAATAAGCTGAATATGGATAAATTTGATTCATTAAATATTCTGGTCTATGTTGGAAAAATCACAAATGAAGATAATGTTGAAGATGGGAAAAAAGGTATGCATATCATTTTACATAACTGTAGTATTATATTGTCAGTTGACAGAAAATTTACTATAAACATCATGAATTGTGTTGTCAAAAGTTTTCCAGGCTGTGAAAGATGCAGGTTGTGACCAAACAACTATTGAACGGATCAAAAAGAATGGAGACATACCTGGTGCAATATGGCATGTGTACGATAGAAAAGATTCCAAGAAGATTAATGATTTGCTAAAAACAGTTAATTTTTCAAGAGGTATTCTTTCACAACCAAACCAAAATTTAATTAATGGTCAAAACTGGTATTTGGATGGAATCCTTAGAGGGCGTCTCCACCGAGAGTACGGAATTGAAGGGCATGCAATCCTACATTGTCTTGGAGATGCTGTAATAATTCCTGCTGGTGCACCTCATCAGGTTTGTTTTATTTTTATCATTAGTTCTATAGTAAGAATTGTGTTATAATATAAGAAAATTATTATTTTGGAATATATTATATATTGTTACAGCAATATATTATACTGAAACAACCTGCAAGAAGGAAAACATATTTCAAACATGGGATCTTCCCTTACCAATTTCTCCTCTAGTCCACTATTTATATAACTTATTCACATGTGAATTATGATGTGTCAGAAATGTTAATAAGTTGACTTTTTGCCATCAGATTCCATTTTTATAATATATTTGTTCTAGTTTAAATACGAATGGGCAGAATCTAACCCCTAACCCCCCATTAATTATTCTATGTTTAGTTTTTAGGAATATTCACGTTATAATCATGACCATCTTTTGTTGAATGCATTATGTTATTCATGGGATATTGGGTTAGACATGGGTTTGACATGAATTTAGTGATTTCATCCAATAGCTCCCTTGAGTTTTACAAAGGCGAGGTAATTAGTTTCAGTTTGTCAGAAGAAAGTTATATGTTTATCATCTGCTCTTGTAGCTGGAAAACAATCTAATTTTCATTGAAAAAGTTATTTTGACATTTACCTTTATAGAGGAACTGAATTAAAAATTTCAAACCAATGAAACAGTAAATTCAAACACAATTCTTACTTTTACTTTGATTTTGCCTTATTCTTATGTATTTACTAACAATTGACATTTCTCAAATAAGTTCTTAAATTTATATCCCATTTTCTTCTTTAACTACATATTTTTTCTCTTCCCAGATTATTTTTCTCTGTTCACTCAAACATTTTAATTAACATTGAAATCTTTCTATATTATCTAGAAAATATTTTAAAATAATTTGTTTACATTTGCAGATTCGATATTTAAAAAGTTGCATCATGGTGAAGCATGCATTTGTATCTCTGCAGAACATGAAGAAGCTATGAAGTAACAAGCTCCATTCTGTGTTTTGAGCTCATTTTTTAAAAGAATTTCCTACAAGTTCAAACTAGTTATGAGAGACATTGATGTGAAAAAAATAAAAGTTTCAGCACACATTGAGAAAAGATTCTTTCAATTAGAGTTGACATTTTTTTCCCTTAAGTTTTAATATATATTGCTTGTCAAGTACCCAAAATGAAACATGTTAATGTTCAAAATACTTATGATACACTTTCTGTTATTGAATTATACTTCATGATGGTTCTGTAAGAAATTAAAATTTTGTACAACCATTTATTAGTGTATTTTAGTCATATATTACTCCATATCTTCCCTCCACATAATTCCCTCCATTTCTTGCAGCCTAATTTAATTAATAAGAAAATGAAATATATTGTAAATGGGTTTTGTAGATAGTTGTGTAATATTTAGAGAAAAATGGTAGAGAAAGGAAAAGGTAATCTATTACTGCACACAAGGATACTTTGAGAAGGAAGTATCATTTAAGCAAATTATCTTTAGCAGTATAGAAATAGAATTAAATGGAAGAGCAAAAACAAGAAAGCACTCTACTGGCTAGCACAGATTGTGAGAGCATGCTATATCATCCTGTAACCATGGCTCTCAAAAGGGGTCTCTGAAATGAAAAAGACATAATGGAGCCATGTGACACAGAAAGTGCAAAGGAGAGGCCAGGGAATAAACAAAATCTTTTGTACATGCATCTGACACAGAAAAAAGGACAACATGCCAGTCATGTACTGTACACCACTACAGAGAAATAACAACCTCAAAGAAAAATTCCTGCAAATAAAAAAGACAATGGAAGAAATTATTGCTAATGATCAAAAAACCAACAGCTTGCTCTTTGTGAAATAATTTGAATCCTCTGCTGGAGGTGTTTACACATCTGGAACTACTACATCTTGAAACAGAAGGCAGGCAGAGTGTACAGATCATATTGAGTTGAATATTAAGTCAATAACTGAACAACAACACCAAGAACAAACAAAATAAACTAACGAGGAGATAAACAACATTAAAACAGCAATAACATTAGTAAAACATGAAGTAGAAGAAAACATCAGCAACACAACGTAGACCTCGCATACCAAGCAAACACTGATTTAGTGAAAGCAAAATAAATTATCCATTCGACTTAAGGACAATCATATTGACAAAACTACAAGACTCAACAGTAAACCTAATGCCAAAATCAACTTCAGTTGACAGATGCACAAAGTATCAGGAAAGAAGCAGACCATATTTTAGGATGTCACGACCACCCATCTTTCTTGGGAGTGTGACCCTTTGAAATGAGCTTTTGGTATGGAGGAGTTGAAGGTGGACCATTTGGACTCTGATAAACCCTGCTAAGGATTCAATATTCCTTTTCGACCATTTAATGATCCCAATGAGAATGTAGATAATTGATATTGCGTAACTACATATTGCTGCTGTAAGATTTCGTTAGTTGAGAAAGGTTTTGAATATACTTTTCATTTTCTTAACAAATTCCAATTGTAATTTTGCTTTAATTTCAGTGTGCGCGAGCAACTTGTTTTGATAGATCCCTAGGTGTTTGTAGAGCTCATATATTTCTAAGGATGTAGTAGTCTTTCTTAGTTTGGTTTCGTGTTTTATATTGCATGATGAGTCTACCTTTACTAATGTTTTGGATTTTACATTTTTCAATACCAAATTGCATTCCTATGTTGGTGGAGAATCTTTCGGTGATATGTATGAGCTGCTTAAGACCCTGAATGGTTCCTGAGCACAGTTTGATGTCGTCAGTTCATATCATACATTGAGAAAACGACACCATGGATTCCATCAAGGCTTCAATAGTTAAACAAAAACTTACTGCACCAAATGGAAACATTGCTTCATTAGCCAATTTCACTCTTGTCAGGTTTTTCAAAAACATTAGAAAAAACTGTCCTATGAAAGATTAAAAAGCTACTTGATGCACTATAACATTATTACTGACTCACAACATGGATTCAGGGAAAACTGTTCAATTGAAACTGCTCTATTCACCTTCGTAAATGAAATCCTCATGGCATTAGAGCAAAAAGAAATTCCTGTCGGTCTCTTTCTTGACCTGTCAAAAGTCTTTGATAGATCACACAATTCTATTGTCAAAATTAGAATCTTATGAAATGCAAGGAATTGCCTACAATTGGATAAAATCATACCTATCAGACAGAAAACAAATTGTAGTATTATCTTACCAAAAGACAACAAAATAAATAACCATCACTCTGAGCCAAGAAATGTGATATATGGGGCCCTGCAAGGATTCACACGGCCTGATTTTATTACTTATATTTGTAAATGACCTGCCATCAATAATGGAAAACAACAAAACTATGCTTTTTGCTGATGACACTAATATAATATTCAAAGAAAGAACAAGCAAAGTTTTGCAAGACAAAGCCAATTTAGTCATCGACAAACTAGTACAATGAATTTACCATAACAAACTAATCCTAAACCAAGACAAAACAATCACAAAACCCTTCCACAACTCCCACTCAACCCAAGAATACTCACCAAATTTAACATTAGAAGGAAATAGCATCACACAAGCACTGAAAACAAAATTTCTCAGAATCACCATACAATCCAACCTCAAATTGAACTTGCACCTAGAAGATATTAATTCAAAATTGAGCAAGCTTAATTATAATCTTAGACTAATAATAAGAAACAGCACCATTGAGACAGCATAACAGTACTATTACTAATACTTTGCAAATGTGCACTCTATTCTCAAATACGGGAAAATAATATGGGGCCAAACCCCAGAGGCTAAACAAACATTCAAAATACAAAAGAGAATCATTTGAACAATAACAAATACAAAAAGAACAGAGTTCAGCAGACCTGAATTCAAAAAACTTAACGTACTTCCACTGCCTTGTATTTTTATTTATGATGTTATCATGTTTGTAAAGAAAAATCTAGTTAATAATGACACACTTTGCAAATTTAACTCAAGATTACACCCCTATTACACAAGGCAAGCATGTAACCTTCATCAACATTTGTGTACATGCACATTATACCACAAGAGTACATTCTTTTCAGGTATACAATTGTTCAACAAAATACCCATACATCTGAGAAACACGACAGGCTTATACAACTTCAAGAAAAAACTCAAACACTTCCTTTAGGAAAACGATTTTATAGCGTTCAGGAATACCTCAGTGACTAATGTGTGCAATGTGATTTCAGGTGCTGCAGTAGGACTAGGCGTAGGAATAGGAACAAATCTGGCCATAATCTGCCTCCTCCTCCCCATTTCAAGATTTAATCAAGGAATATGCTAATACTATTAAATCATATGTAGCTGTTACCATAATTGTTATCATGTACTGTTAGTATTAGTATTAGTATTAGTATTAGTATTAGTATTAGTATTAGTATTAGTATTAGTATTAGTA
>BOPP01000083.1:5458247-5529947 GCA_017312745.1 Gryllus bimaculatus
ATACTTTTCATGCAACAATAATCGGGTTACACTACATACACATAATTTGATCTCGCTTTATTTCCACTACTTTCTGACAGCTAACTAATGGCATCTTCCTCTCTTTTGAACTCGGGTCGGGCACTCGGGAGGCCTTATCTATCTTTGGCATAACTAAAACTTCTGCCGTAAGAATTTAGTCTTATCTCAACATTTCTTCTTGGCTTGCTTGCTTGTCTCTAGGAAGTAATTTCTTCTTTCTATTTGTTGTTTCAGACTAAAGACTATTCCAGATTCTGCATAAGGCTCACTATAGTATTGCTATTTCGGAAGAAGTATTTGGCCTCAATACATCTAGTAACGCTGTCGGTGACTGGTGAAAATTAGGGCACTTGTAAGCCTACTTAATCTATCATACTTGTAAAAAACTGAATAAGGCTTGCTACTGCCTATCTAGCGGTGGCTACTGCTGCTACTGCTACTGCTGCTATGTACTGCTGCTACTGCTAGCTGCTGCTCCTGCTACTTACTACTACTACTGCTACTACTACTACTACTACTACTACTACTACTAACTACTACCTCTACTATACTAACCACTACTACCACTACTACCACTACACCACTACTACCACTACTACCACTACTACCACTACTACCACTACTACCACTACTACCACTACTACCACTACTCCACTACTACACTAGTATAACCACTACTACACTACTACCACTACTACCACTACTACCAACTACTACCATCACTACTACCACTACCTACAACTACTACACTACTACCACTACTACCACTACTACCACTACTACCACTACTACCACTACTACACTACTACCACTACTACCACTACTACCACTACTACACTACTACCACTACTCCAACTACTACCACTACTACCACTACTACCACTACTACACTACTACCACTACTACCACCACTACTACCACCTCTACCGCACTACTACCAACTACTACCACTACTACCACTACTACCACTTACTACCACTACTTTAACCACTACTACCACTACTACCCACTACTACCACTACTAACCACTACCTACCATACTACACTACTACCACTATACCACTTACTAACCCCCTTATGGAGACTTTTTTTTTTTTAAACTTTTTACCTGACTACCTACCACTGACTACCACTTACTACCACTACTACCACTATACCACTACTACCACTACTAACACTACTACACTACTACCACTACTACCACTACTACGCACTACTTTACCCACTACTACCACTACTACCGACTACTACTACTACTACTAAACTTACTACTACTGTACTTTACTGAAGAATTAATTACTGTTGGGTGCACTTACAACTACTACTACTACTAACTTACAGGAAACTACCTCCGACTACTACTTACCTCCCCACCTACCCCCTCCACAAGTAAGGATGGGTTAACTCAACTCCGCGTTAAAACTCACTCTAACTTCAGGTATAAACTGACTAACACTAACCACATTCTCTTACTACGTCAGTGCCTAGCACTATCCGCAAGACATTAACATATGTACTATCGTATTCAAATAGACCTTGTGACGTAGTGCCTCTTACTTTGTACTACTATCTAAGGTCTGTGTCCTCTTGTCCGCGCGTGAAGAAGATCCCTCTACTACTTATCACTATTCAACTACTACTCATCTTACTTGACTTACTACTTTACTAAACTCACTACCTACTTTGACTCTAACTCTACGTCACTGCACCTCACTACTTGACTACTACTCATTAAAACCTCGACTAGTATACTCACACTGAGACATATAATTACATCGAATACTACTACTACTACCTACTTACTACTACTCACTATAGCTGACCTAATGACTTGAACTACTACATCACGCTGAAAAACCAATTAACTACTTATAGCTAAATCTATAGCATACATAGTGTAACTACTGGAACTAAACTAACATACTACGTAAGAAGTAAGCTTAACTACTTTAACTACTTACTACTTGTAACTTACTAATTACTTACTAATGACTACTACTGACTTTCGAATACTACTACTCCACTGACATGACTGAACATAACTACTCACTAAAATATCTCTACTGTACTACTGAAAACACTTACTAATTCTGACTACTCCTATCCTTCACTCAAGAACTACTACTAACTACTACTGACTCACTAACTATACTGCAAACTTAACACTAGCTGATACTTAACTAATATACTACTTACTTACTACTACTCATCTACTTAGCTATACTACTCACACTACTACTAGTAACTACTAGCTAAGAACGTATCTAAACTTTACTTCTAAACGTACTAACTTCACTATACCTTACTAATTACTACTACTCTTAAGACTCTTTAATACTACTATACTTACTACTTACTTAAGACCTCACTCTCACTTCAACTACTAAACTTACTACGTTAACATTCAATAAATAACTAGACTACTATACTACCACATATACTAGTACTAATAAATCTAAGCTTAAACTAAATAAATACATACTAACTACATACTATCTTTGTTACTAACCTCGTACTACTACCTTGACTTTACTTACTTCACTCACAACTATATCTTATACTACATAACTACATCTGGAGTGAGTAAACAGTACTACTCTAACTATACTACTTATATCTAACTACCTACTTTCTCAACTGACTCACTTATCATACTACAACTACCACTGTTATTAAATCTATAACCTATTCTGACTTTCTTGAGAGACAGAACTATAATCTACTACTCTACAAACTACTCGGATACTAACTTTAAGAAACTTGATATCTTATACTTGACAATATACTATCATCTAATGCAATCAAACTACATAGTACTGACTAAAGCTAAAACTAAGGTACTAACTACATAGCTTTATCATTACTATAAGAAACTACACTTATGTACTCCAACTACTAACTTTACTACTACTACTACTACTACTGACTACTTAACAACCTTCATTACTCCGAAAAAAAGCATTACTACTCTGGAAACATTTAACTACTACTAACTACTCACTATTAACACTACAAACGTAGAATTACTTAACTACATAAACTAACTAACTACTAGATTATCTGGCAACACATATGCCCCTAACTAATCCTAATACTACTCACTATCTACTATATCTACGTACCCTGCTATACTAACTGAAGTACTACTAATACCTTACGTAACTATCTGTTAACTACTTGACTTACACTACTACTACTACTACTAAAACTACTTTTATTACTCGAACTTACATATCTTATTACTACTAAACTTACTGAAACCAACGACTAAACTAATAATAAATACTCATAAATTACTTTATGTATTATAATACTAATTACTTAAATACTTAATCACTAATTACTCACATACTAAATACTAATACTAATACTAATACTAACATGACTAAGAGTACTCTAATACTAATATACTAAATACTTATATGACTAAATACTAGAATACATATATACAATACTAAATACTAATACTTTAATACTTAATACTAGATAACTAATACACAATAACTAATACATAATACTAATATAATTACTTAATCTAACTAATACTAAAATACTAATACTAATACTAAATACTAATACTAATACTAATACTAATACTAAATACTAATACTAAAACTAAGATACTCATTAATACTTGTAATGCACTAAATACTATACTAAATACCTTAATACGACTAATACTAAATACTTATATACTAAATACTTAATACTAATACTAATACTAATACTAATATAATAACTAATACTAATACTAATACTTATACTAATACTAATACTAATACTAATTACTTTACTACTATATACTAATACTTATTACTATATACTGAATTACTAATGCTAATACTAATACTTTAATACTAATTAGCTAATACTAATAAACTAATACTAATACTAATAACTAATACTAATACATAACTAAGCTAATAACTAATACTAGAATTCTAATTATCCTCAATTAGTCTCAATAACTAATACGACTAATAACCTAATACTGAGTAAGTGACTAATAGTTGAAATTACTAAAACTATAACCTTTAATATTACCGCTAATTCACTAAATCTAATCACTAAATAACCTAATAACTAATACTAATACTAATAACCAATAATACACTTAAATACTAATACTAATACTATATCATCTAATTACTAATACTAATTACTAACTACTAATACTCTAATACTAAATATAATACTATACTTAAATCTAATCTAATACTAACTACTAATACTAATACTAATAACTAATACTATACTAATACTAATACTATACTACTACTTAATACTCTCAAATACCACGAATAGAGCATAAAATACACTAATCACTAATACTAATTACTGATAACTAATAACTAAAATATATAAAACTAAATAAATTAATAGACTAATTACTAAAGTAGCTCTAAGAAAATACTAATACTAATACTAATAACTATACTAATACTAAATACTAGATACTAATACTAATACTAATACTAATACTAAAACTAATATACAGAAAACTCCATCTGGACTCTTGATAGAAACATTCAATGACAATCAAGGCAAAAAGTTACTAGAACTGAAGAAAATTTGCACTATAGTTGTTGAAGTAAGTGTTTACGGCACGGCTTATTTTGGAGAAATTTTGGAGGAAAGAAAATAGCATTTTTTTGAAAAGCTGCAGCTTTTGGTTGTTAGTTTAGAAGTAAATGTTTCATTCAAAAGTTGTAAGAAATTGTATCTTCCCTAAAATTTATCACAATGGTAGTACAAAAGGACTATAGAGAAAGAGCAATAGAGAAAAAGAAAACGAAAAAAATCAAACATAAAAGAGGTTTTGAGCCTTCTGAACTTAGCGCAAGGTCAGGGAGCTCAATTGATTGATTACGTCGTGTTCCTTAAATGTTTAGGTAATCATTCCCGTACGTGTAGTGTATATTTTCCCACGGGAGGTGGCGGTGATATTCCCCCACTAGGTGGTGAGATATAAATCCGACCTACACGTCGGATAGCGAGGTTTTCCCCAACCAGACATCTCTCAACAGTGGGGCAACGCTCCAATAGGGGTGAGGCTTTCGACTGATCATCCGGCATGTGTGGGAATGTTGTTCATGTAAGTGGAATTGTGTGTATGTAAGGGGTGACGAGAGGGCAAGGAAGAAAAAGAAATGATAGCGCACGGTCCATGGCCCGTTTGTTAGGGAACTGCTCCGGCATGCGTCTGGTGTTGATCGGAGATAACGGAAAACTAACGAGCAGAGCACCTGGTAACCAGAATTTTTCTTCAGACAGCGGCTGAATTCGACCCAGTTATGTTGCAATTGTCGAAAACCCTGTCACAGTTTGGACTCCAACTCCATGACCTCCCGGTCAGAGGCACTTCTGGGAAGTCGAAAATAAACCTTAGGTAGTGGGTACAGAGACTATACCCAAAGAAAAATTGTATGATTTCTTCCAGGTAACATCACTTTTTCAGTACTTGACTGGACTACGTAAGACCCATTGTGTGGTGTAGGAGCTAAAAAACGCGAGCCGGTAGCGAACCTCAAAATACAATTTGGGCATACATGACACATTACGAGCCCCAAAACTCGCTTTTCTCATCCATCTCACAGTTCGAGATCATGAAACAATGGATCTTTAGTTAGCTATGGGGTCGGATTTTGTACGCAACCACAACACTCGCGTGTTATGCGGCATGTCGATAACCCTGACTTCCGAGACTGATATTCTACTGCATCAGATGTTCTTTTGGAAAGGTAAGGTAAGAAAAGCTCTGTTCTTCTCTTCTTGTCCACTTCAAGGAGAGATCTATGACCTGTTCCGGCTTCTAAGAATTCCATCTTTTGAGGGGTCTACCTGGGTCTCTTCTGCCTTGACGCTTACACTTAAACACCTGCTTTGGAATGCGTCTCTCTTACATTATTTCCACATGTTGTAACCATTCCTGTTTGTAACATTGTATCTTATCATTGATTGCTTGAAAGTTTAATTATTTCTTTCTCAGTCTAGCATTCACTTCCGAACAACAAAGACGGGACAGCCATTACTTTATATATCCTCATTAGAGTATTTGAACGTATTTTATCTTTAAGAGTTCACCGCATGTTTCCACATATA
This sequence comes from Gryllus bimaculatus, assembly GCA_017312745.1. Taxonomy (NCBI): domain Eukaryota; kingdom Metazoa; phylum Arthropoda; class Insecta; order Orthoptera; family Gryllidae; genus Gryllus; species Gryllus bimaculatus. Next base: position 5,464,371 of record BOPP01000083.1, read on the forward strand.
TGCTGGTATTTATAATTTTTTCATCTATATTCATTTATGTTAAGAACGTTGTGTAATAGCCCAAATATTTAAAATAGCTAATTTGTTCTAGTATCGTATTTTCCAAAATTATTTGAGTGCGTATAGGATGTTTTCCCACAAATACTATTGCTTTGATCTTCGTTTTTGAAATCTTTAGATTATATTCTTCGCAAGTCCTTTGCAAAAGGCTCTGTTAATACAAATTATTAAGTTAGTGTCGAAAATCCTCTCAACGTCGGGACTCGAGCCAAGGACCTCCCGGTCAGAGGCGCTGCAGCGACATCTGTTGATATCCTGAACTTCCTCTCCAGGCCAAAGGGTGTAGTCTTTTCACAGAGATTCCACAGTAGTTAAATCGCACAATATGGCATTTACTTGCTGAATAGTATGCATAAATTTAAGAAAACATTTGTAACCGATATTCCAAAACATATTTTTTGAAATAATGAGTTAAGTGACTAAAGTGCACATATTCTGTCTTAAAATGTTGAAATCTACCTAGGAAAAATATTTCAGCCGTCGAAATTATAAAGCCGAATTGATCTTTTTGCTAGATACGAGCTGAGTAGGGGCTTATTTATTTTATCAGTACCATCAAAACATATATGGAAGTCTTTTCCGAAGAAAATAAGTACTATTACACGGTAGATAAAATGTGTTGTTATGAAATGTTGAAAATTCAGTAAAATTTCAAGAGTATATAGTACCAGAAGTGACAGTTTTTCATAACTCAAGAGAACTTGCTCATTGTACTTCCCAGTTTTTAGAGACAGATTTTATTGTTATGATTTTGAACGTACGAATACAATTAAAAAAGTATGTTATCATATAACATTTGTTTTTCTTAAGCCTAAGTTCTACACATTCTAAGTTCTACAAAATCTGAAAAAGGATTATTAACTATAAACATGATGGATAAAATACGTTCAAAAGAAAATAATGAGAACATACCTGAGACCAAAAGGTAAGTAATAATGGAAAATCATGGGTAATGTTTCTGGTTTTGAGGACAAAACATTATTTCAGATAAAAAGGTAAAAAAATACTATCTAAATTCTTATGAGATATGTGTAGTTTAACAATGACTAACTGAAAAATAAAATGTTTGAACTGTTTTTTAGCCCTCTCGCTCCATAACATCACCACCACACTGACACTGCCATCTTCTACAGCCAAAATTGTGTTTTTTTTATTTTACTTTTTTGTCGACTTAACATGACATTTTGTAATTGAAAAAATTAAAAAAATAATTAATTAATTAAAAAATGAATAGTATGTTACGAATTTAAAATAATATTAGTAATCACCTTGCTCATGGTTTGCGTAATCAATTTTATAAAGCATGTAAGAAAGATGTGTTGTACAACAAATACAGGATCAAAATTTTTTTGTATTAGAGTCTTAATGTAATAGTTATAAGTCATACAATTGAATGGAGCTTTTATCAATGTTAGCTGGGAGATCTTGTTTTATATTTTCAAAAAAAATGTTGAGATAATGATTCAGTTAAAAAACCTGTAAAGTATATTGTTGCAGGTTTTTGAACAATACTTGTATTTTTTTCTTTTTAAACTGTTTCCCTTAACTAAAAATAGATAAAAATAATCCAATCATCATAGATTTACCCGTTCAATACCTTATACATAGTATTAAATTAAAAAGTGTAATAATGAAGTTTGGATTCTGAAACAACAGTTATATTGTGAACAACTTCCATTATTTTAAAATAAATATAGGAATTGCTTCTGTGAGAGAAAGTATTATAGTCATGAAACAGTAGGCTTTCTTTTTCAAAATAAAATTTATTGGAATGAAAAGAAAATATAGTTACATTCAAATGTATACCAGTAAATGGAAATAGACAATTTATTCAAAATTAACATGAAATTATTATAGTACTATAGTTAATTTATATTACGGTCCTCAACAGCTCATATATGAAAATGATGGTATATTCAAATAATCTGGATTGATGAAATCTTCTTTTGTTGAACATTCTTTTGAATTTTTAAAATAATTTTATATATACATTTTTGAATTTTTCCTATAAAATTAAGGACAAACATTTGTGGGTGTGAACTGTTTCAAACTCAAGTCATTTATGGCCACTCTTTTTCCGAATCTGAGCTTCCACTTGAGACTTCAACGGTTTCCATATCTTTCTGTATTTGTTCCAGTGTTCTCTTCTTTGTTTCTTTTATCATATGTCCAACATAAATATTGATAGTCAAAGACATCAACACCAAAGATATGAAGGTCCATTTGTCGCCTACATTTGAATGAAAAATGGGAAAGAGGTAAATTAAACCAGTAATTACAGATGTATTTAGGAGGACAATTACCCCACTTAAATGTGCTCTCCCATTAGCCGGTAACATGTCACCTAAAACAACCCATGGGACAGAACCAAGGCCTATATCATGGGCAAAAAATAAACCCGAAAGGAGAATTAACAACCACTGTGATGAACTTCTGTCATGGCCAGCAATAACTGATAATCCAGAATGAATTATTGCCAATCCTAATGTGGAAATGAAGAAAAGAGCACGGCGACCCATGCAATCAACAAATCCGGCTGACAACAGCAATGCAATCAGTTCCAATATTCCAATGACCACGGCCATGCTGAATTTAGATTCACCAAGATTGCTTATGTATTCCTCCTACAACAGAAACAACATGCAGTGCATAAGTCGCTTCAGAAATGTAAAGAATATTAATATGTTATTGAGAATTTGCATGATAACAAGATCTTTTATGAAAATAAAGACAATTATTTTTGGTATAAGTGCTGAATACTGGGAAAACAATATCGTAATAATATTACGATCTAAAAAAGGCAATGTTTGTGCAGGTGTGTGTGTGTGTGTGTGTGTGTGTGTGTGTGCGCGCGCGAGTGCGGATGAGTGTGTGGGTGGGGGTGAGGGTAAGGGTGAGAATGAGAGTGAGTGAGGGTGAGAATGAGAGTGAGTGAGGGTGAGAGTGAGAGTGAGGGTGAGGGTGAAGGTGATGATGAGGGTGAAGGTGAAGGTGAGAGTGAGGATGAGGGTGAGGGTGAGAGTGAGGATGAGGGTGAGGGTGAGAGTGAGGGAAAATTGAGAGAGATTGTGTGTGTAAGGGACAGGGAAAAGAGACTGAAAGATAGGGAGAGGATGAAACGCGGATGAGACAGGAGAAGAGACGATATGAGAGTTGGGTCAGAGTGTGGGGGAGGGGGCGCAGGCTCACCACGTAGAAGCGCAGCACGTCTGTGGCGGCGAGGGGCGCGAGCACGAAGAGGCCGGCGGAGACGGCGATGGCGCGGCGGCGGCTCTGCTGCTGGCGGCGGCGCGCGGCGGCCTGCAGGCGGCGCTTCAGCCGCACCAGCTCCACGTAGTCGGCGGCGCGCGGCGCGGCGCGGCCCTTGGCGGCGTTGGCGCCGCGGGCGGCCCCGGCCTCGGCCTCTCCCTCGCCCTCGTCCTCGGGCTCCGGGGACATGAGGCGCTCCATCCGCCACGTCTCCGGCGCGCTCTCCGATTGCGCGCCGTGCAGCTGCCTGCGCCAGACAGCGTTGCGTCAATCGCTTGTGGAGCCAGACAATGTTTACGAGGGGAGTCAGATCGGACCTCTCCCGTCTTACATTCGTCATAAATGCGTTTAAGAAAAATGACACTAAGAATACAAATTGATAATTGAAATCTCGTCCGCTAGCGGTTAATAAGAATAAGTCTTTGTAATGAGTGCACTCAATATGTGCAATCGATATGTTGGAAATGTTCTGAAAAAAATAGGGTAAAATAACAACAAAATGTGGGATTGGGGAGGCATGGATCCCAATGAACACACATTCATCTCACGTGCATTTCAGTTATTTTTGTAGAAGGTGAGTCATTTCGGGTGTGAACTAGTGAATTGAATTGAATTGAATTTGCCTTATTTTACGTGGCGAGACTCGGGCCATCAGGCCCGCTCTTCCGTCTGACCACGCAAATTTCGCTACGCTCCTTTCACCAACTAGGAGAGAAAGGAGGTATTTCTTGGGCGAGAAACAGGCGATTTGAATTTAGCTCAGAGGCGTCATTTAGGCTTGAGGATCTTTTACATGCAAGTAAATCTACGAACATGGGACAGCCGGCTTTACTTCCCCTCCGAAGGAAGGCGTACGAAGGATTTTTTCGCCCTTAAAAATCCACGGCTTCGATCGGGTTTGAACCCGCCAACTTGGGTACAACAGTCCGGTACGCTAACCGTTACACCATCGCCGCCGAATATACTAGTGGTGCTCCAGTAAAAATTATGCGATATGTACAAACGTTTGGTATTTAAGAAAAAATTGGAGCCTTTTTTATGACATTTTTTGTTTATATTGTCCATTCCTGAAGCAAAATAATGCGAAAATTAATATTCTTCGCAAACATTTACGTGATCCTTTTTATTAACTTAATTGTTTACAAGAGATTAAGAAATAAGATATCTATTTTTTATTCTCTATCATCTGGGAAAGAAATGAAATAGGCCCCTCTTTTATAACTAATTTATCCTTTAACACTAATTTATCCTATTCCAAAAATCAAGAGAAAGAAATTTGAAGCCGTTTTTTTAGAAAATAATCATTTAAAAATTACCTATATCTTACGCAAAATTACGCAAAAACGACTAACATTTAACAAACATTGTACCTTGTCTTATTTGAAAACCTGTGTACTAACAGATTTCATTCGAAAAAGTATCTAAAAGATTGTAGATATAGGAATACACGGAAAAAAGGATTGAACTTTTGCAATTTTGAAACTGTAGGTTTCAACAAAAATGATTCCGGTGTCAACTTGTAAGCGTCCTTTGCCCCATCTGAAGGAAAAAACAAATCATTTGGAACAATGTTTGAGAACATTTTGAAAATGGTAAGCCTTTATGTAAATATGCCCACAATATGAAAATATTCGTTTCCAATTTCAGGTCCTCGAGTTCGTCTATATGGATTGGGAAATATCATTCTTGAAGAGACTCGCCTAAATGGTTTAAATACTACCGTTGACCACAGGCAGATGGACAGACTGACATTTTGCTGCCAAAGAATGTTTCGGTTTACAATACGTGGATTCTGACTAAACGTGTTAGAGAAAGAAATTTACGACACATAGGAACAATATTTTCCCACTTTTTGGTATCAGGACTCCATAACACGAGTTTTTCTGCAAACAAATTGTTGAGTTTTGCCACAGAATTACAATAGTTTCTCTTTACTATGTATTATGAATTATGTCCACAAAATAAAATTTCACAGCACAATGATGTGGACAAATTTTATTACACGACAGTTCGACGAATTCTCGTATCATCTAGAAACTAGTGTTTTATCGAGGAGAAAATTTACCTGAATTGGATACAAGCTAAAAAATAATATTTTTGAAATGATAGAACTGGGGTGAATAAACAACAACTCCGCATGGAATCGAAGCGTGATAATATAATATCAGACTCTCCTGAGACTGACATTAAGACTCTGCATTGCTTGTCACTTGCACTCTCAAAAAACTTCCAGTTTTAGCGGCTATTAATGTCTTGGAAAAGTCGTTTCTTTTGCAAGTGATGTTCTGATGAAATACGGGAAGCGATGGAAAATGATCTTATGCAAATCAGGTGAAGTCATGATTAATTCATTTTGCCAATAAATCCAAATCTCTGCTAGTCATTGTCAACTGCCGTAACAATCACATCTAAGAGTTGGTACTATGCACATATCAAACACAAGATAGAATATATTCACTGATGTAGTAATGATATAACAGATGAAAACAATATGATACACGATACATTTCGGTTCGTACACACAAGAAAGAGTAACCACATTCCTGACAGATATTCCCCCTTCCGTAATTGGATAACCTGTATATATTACCCTCGGTTAGCCTTCTTACGATTCAGGTTTTGGGCAAGTAGTGACATTCGACTCGTCTCTATCCTCTTGTTACAGACTGACTATTTTTTCGCATCCTTCCAGAAAGTTCTAAGAGGAATCTTGACAATGTTTTTGTTTCAAGGTACCTACGGAGATGACAATTACTCCACTGCCTTTTCGGCAGCGATAACACGAATCTTTACAGCTAGGTGAATCAGATTGATAACTTTATTTCTTATGAAACATTAAAGATTAAAAAAGTATTTCTATCGATAGTTTTTCAAGTAAATTTATTTGCCATAAAAGGACTTGCCAGACAAGTGTTTTACATTTAAAATACCTTATTGTTTTAAAAAATGCATCGTACAAATACAATTTTTTAATGCGAAAACAAACGCCGTATGTCCAAAGCTACAGAAATAGTAATTCGTTTAGAAATTCCGAATTTATACAAAGTACGTTAAAAATAAAGTCAAAAGTGTCGGAACACAACACAGTAAGAAGGAGACGAGTACCTGCGCATGTCAACGGCTTCGCCGGGGCGACCCACGTGCTCCAGGAAGTCCGGCGTCTCGGGCATGTAGCGGCGCAGCAGCCATTGCACGGCCAGCACGGGCAGCGGCACCAGCCCCGCCCACCACAGCCCCTGGTGGCCGCACGCCGTCCACAGCAGCCGCCCCAGCGCCACAGCCACGCACAGCATCGAGCTGGCCAGCCCACGCGAGTGCGGCTGCAACCAGGTGTTGCACGTGAGTAAACAGACCAGCACCACGATCATGGTGAACGTACGACTGACGACGTAGACCTGCAAACGCGTTGTTTTATAACTTCACACTATCACACTCCACCGGAAGCATCGGAGCGACAACATTGCACCATCGCAAGTCGCAATTACTCGAGCACCGGAAGAGATAGTGATATGAAGCACACACCGGAAATTTAATAATTTCAACACGGCAAGGCCTTTAAAAGAGGTCCCTTCTTAACATCGCCCACTCACTCTGTAACAGTGAACGAAAGTACACAGCTCGGAAGACGCCGAACAATGGAAGCAATGGAAATGCAAGACGTCGTAGCCTTAACAGAAGTGGAATTGCATGAAACACCGAAAACGTTTAAGAAAACATAAATTCAGTGACATGTTTCTATTTGTAGTTTCAATATTTGTCTTTTTTACGCACGTGTGACGAATTTCTCTTTGACTTCAGTAGTCACCAATACTTCGGCAACGGAGCGGATGAGCGTATGCGTACGACGGAACGTGACATCGTAATGCATCGTAATGACGAGCGAAGGGGCGGAGAGCGTGATTATAACGCGCGCGTCGTCGTCGTTCGGCTGATGGTACAGGAAGTTGATAGTGTATCTTATCGTCCTCGAACGAAAGAGGAAATCTCCTTACACAATCTCCCTTTCCGACTCCTCCACTTCATGATGTAATCCGGTCCGATGAAGTCCGGTCGATTGATACTCATCCATTCGTACAGGGCGATGACGTGCTGCCGTGCTAAGCTGACGTCACCGCAAACGTAGAGTTCGCGGTACACGCGTAAGGACTCGTTCAGCGGAGGACACCCGAACGACTCCAGATCGAAAATGCGTTTTCCTTGGATATACTCCTGCAGCCAGTCTTTCTTCTCTCCTCCCTTGACGTATATAGTTGTCACACCTTTTAAAACTTTCATAATCACAAAAGTCCTGTCTCGATAATTTCAACTCCCGCTACTCCACGGCGGTGTAGCGTGAAGACAGCTTTTGGTTCACCACAGGTGTCTCTGGTCGGTACTGTTCAAAGTATGGAAACTTCCAGTCGGATTGTCTAGTACAATCTCTCGCCGTTGTCGTACACACGGAGCGAACCATGACAGTACTAATACACGAGAAGAAGTGTCGAACACAAAAGGAGGTATCCTTTAAAAAAACAATCTTTTCAAGTCTCTTTATAGACTCATTTAAACGAGTCGTCATGACATTATCGGAACTCGCTATGCGCTTATCGACCTCCTCGCGCAACCCATTTAAACGAGTCGTCATGGCTTTACCGAAACTCGTCGTGTGCTTATTGACTTCCTCGTGCAATACTTTCTTCTCATCGCTCTTTTCCAGTTTTTCTGTCTATGCTTCGAGATTAGAATAATCGTTTTTGAATAGTTCTTTATGCACGTGGAAAAGATAATCCGCGTGTTTTTTTCGCATCCGCCAGCGTGTCATCCAATTTATCCAATCTGCCTTAATCACAACGTCCGAGCTGTCCGTGCCGGCGCCCACTTTGCGAAGAAGTCTGTCGTGCAAATTGTAATTACCGGACACACCGACTTGCGGTAACGTCTTCAAGAGCCTGGGAGGAACTTATCTTTCGTGCGCATTCACGAGCGCGCTGCATTCACTCTTCGTGAACGCCTTCAATTTATTTTCCTGTTGTCCAAAACGCTTAGAGAGCTTCCTCTCGAGACCATCGAGATCGCTTTTTTTCACGGTTTCCACAGACTCATTATCATCACCTCTTATGAGCGTTACAACACCATCGGTATTTTCATCGACGTATCGCATCGTGACGGCGTGAAGCGCCCGAACCGCATGTCCGAAGACATCCATCACATCGATGAGTTGAGGTTAATAGTGCTCGCGCGCTGCGATGCTCATTAAGATCCAGATGTTCATTAAGATAATAAGCTTGCTGTCGCGGCGAGCAGTGCTAATAATGCTGTTAATTAATTTTAATGAGCAAGCCGCCCCGCCTACGAAGGAAACGCTCAGTCTGCTTTTCGCATTCGATTGAGTGACACGTGCGTTTTAGAAATGGCCATGGCAAATAATCCAATGCATTTTAGGCGATTTGCCGAGATTAATCAGGCACAGTTTTTTCCCATCGACATCTTTGGTGTCCATTACGCTGCGACCTTCAACGACGTAGAAGGCATCATATTTTGTCTAACGCGCGGCGAACATGTGGACAAACGTGATCTTACTTCAAAACGCCGCTTAAAGTGCAGCATACGCACTGCGTCTTCTGTTTGTTTGAATGAAAGAATAATATCACGTTTGTAGGCAGCGTTGTCGGATGTACTTGCCACGAGTTCTTTGTTTAAATCTGCCGACACTTCTTCTTCTTCTTCTTCACCTTCATCATCCAGCACGATTGCCAGATCGTCTTCCTCATCATACAATAGTTTTCATGCATCTTCTCTTGATTGCATTTTTAAAACTTTTCTTTTCTCTTTGATGTTCTCGGGAGTGCTTAAAAAAAGACAAATTTTGAAACTACAAATGGAAACATGTCACTGAATTTATGTTTTCTAAAACTTAAAAAAAGAAAATAATTTAGAAAAAAGATAATATAAAACTTACAGTTTTCGTTTTCGTTGCGGTGTTTCATTCAATTCCACTTCTGTTAAGGCTACGACGTCTTGCATTTCTATTGGGACCATTGTTCGGCGTCTTCAGAGCTGTGTACTTTCGTTCACAGTTAGAGAGTGGGCGATGTTAAGAAGGGACCTCTTTTAAAGGCCTTGCCGTGTTGAAATTATTAAATTTCCGGTGTGTGCTTCATAACACTATCTCTTCCGGTGCTCGAGTGATTGCGACTTTCCGATTATCGTAAGCTGCATTGTCACTTGCGATGTTGCCGCTCCGATGCTTCCGGTAGAGTGTGATAGTGTAAAGTTATAAAACAACACGTACGCAGGTCTACGTCGTTCGTCGTACGTTCACCATGATCGTGGACCCTGCCGCCATTATGGTCGTGCCGGTCTTCTGTTTATGTACGCTATACTAGTTTACGACGCAACATAGTAAACATTTGAATCAGGTTTAGAGATGAAGAAATTTTTTTAAATCGTTACGTTCGCGAACAGCGTGAGAATCATGTAGATCGACAAGCGGGAGTGCCTTCTCCGCAGCGTGAGGATGGTAAACATTTTCTTTTCATTGTAGTGGTGTGTGTTGAATTGTTATCATTCATGTTTTTATGTTTTGATTATTTCTATAGGTCCAACGTATGAACAACATCAACAACAACGCAGATCTTATATTGCAAACACTCTCCAATGGACGGAGGTCGTTCAGTTTTTAAACACCCGTGTATTTCGGGGTGTCATTTTGAATCCTCCTCCCCCACACGGTATAGCGGATCCGGTCGAGTTTCTTAACCGCTGTCGCGTTCCGTTCCATCTTAAGATTTTTGAAGAGCTCAACAACACTCTCGATCGACCTACTTTTAAAATTTTCGTGCAACTCGAATGTCAGGTTTTAACTGAAAGAGAGAACGTCAAGACGCACGAAATCGAAAGGGTGCTGCAGCCCATCTTTCTTTCGACACGGACTGCTGTGTTATCTCGAGGTGATGACATTTCGGAATTTTTCCTTTCTCGTATCACGCATCCTGTCAACTCCAGATTCGACGAGTTTTCCGAGAGAGATTCCAGAAAATCGTTGGCCACCAACGTCGCTCTTCATATTTCGGCTCACGTGTTCGAACCTATCGCACATTCTGCCTCTTCCGTCAGCCATTGCGAGATATTGGGCAGTGATCAACGTGCAAAATCACGACGAAAAATGTTTCTTGTGGGCGTTGGCTTCGGCTATTTTTCACAAACGCCAGAACACACACCAAAATTTTACATTTCAATCGTACGAGTACGTACGAAGCCTTTTCGGAGAATTAGAAAACTGTCTCGATTTGAGTGGCATTTCCTGGCCCCTGCCCGTTCACGAGATAAAACGTCAAAGTTCTAGGTTTTCATTTTAGAGTTTGATTCGGCCAACAAATCTTGGAAAATCGTTGGTTCTGTGCACTTTTCGGAAACAAAGTATGAGAACCCTTTCAATTTCTTATTGATTCACAGGGATGGCGGAAGGTCTCATTACGTTTGGATTAAGAATTTAGGCAGACTGGTTCAATCTCAACATTTGGCTCATAAGGGTAGGATTTTTGTTTGCGACAGATGTTTGAACGTGTTTTATTCGCAAACGCATCTCGAGGCTCACGAAGTCTATTGTAGATCCGTGGGGTCCCCCGCACGTTTGATCCTTCCGTCCGCGACGAACGACGAGGAGCGCTTCACGTAATTTCGACATGTCGAAAGACAGCAACTATGCCCGATTGCGGTTTACGTTGATTTTGAAGCGCTCACGCTGTCTGTGTCTTCCTGTGAGCGGATCCTACCTTCAGCCGTACCAAATTCACGAAAGCTTTTCGGCGGTGCTTCAAGTGGTATGCTCGTTTGACGAGTCGCAGAATCAGCTGGTCATCATTTACGGTCCCGACATTGCGTTGCCTTTTGTTACCTTTTCTAGAAGGTTCCGCGAAAGATTATGAATTATTATCTTTTGAATCATCCTTCTCCCCTCGTGATGCAGGACGAGGACGAAGTGTTTTTTCAAAATTCCGAAGTATGCCACATTTGCAAAGTACCTTTTCTTCCAAATTCCGTCCGCGTCAGAAACCATGATCATTTTTCTGGTGTCTTTCGCGGCGCGGCTCATCAATCGTGTAACGTCCACTTTCCAGCGCCGAAACTCATGCCCGTCGTAATGCACAACGGGAGTGGTTACGATTGGCATTTTCTCCTTCAGGCCTGGGGCGAAAAGAACTATGAACAGCGACGGGCTGCGGGTGGTTCCACACAATCACGAGAGATTCGTGGCGATTTCCCAAAAATCGGGTAAGTGGATCTACGATTTTTAGACTCTTTGAAATTTTTAGGCGCATCGCTCGTTTCTTCAGTCGAGTCGATCACTCGATTCGACCGATTCACTCGTGCAGCTTTTCCCGACGATCGTCTTTCCGATTTTGCCAGAAGGAACGGGGAGTTTCCCTACGATTATGTCAACTACGTTTCCAAATTGCGCGAAACGTGGTTACCGCCGCGCGAGGTTCTTTTTCAGTCCCCTCATGGACACACACGTTTCGGGCTCGGAGTACGCGAACGCGCAGGCGTTGTGGAACGCGTTCTACGTTCAAAATTTGGGCGAGTACGCCGATTTGTACTTGAAAATCAACGTCTGTTTGAAACCGGCATTTTGGAAAAATTTCGAGATTTGTGTTTGGATGTGTAGGGGCTCGATCCTTAGTTTTACTACACCGTTCCCGGGCTTTCGTGGGACGCCATGTTGAAAACCACCGGCGTTCGACTAGAGCTACTCACGGACATCGACCTGGTTCTCTTATTCGAACAGGGCATCCGGTGGGGACTCGTGGTAGTGATTGGCCGTCACGCCGAGGCCAATCACCCCCTTGTGGGTGATCGCTTCCGGCTAAGTGATAAGGAATCTTATTTCACCACGTCGCCAGTAATTTGTACGGCTTTTCGATGTCACATCCGCTACCTGTGGGCGACTTTGGGTGGATGCCGGAAACCGACATCGAGCGGTTGAACATCGCAGAGGCGGTTGCGGAAGTCGATCGGGGATACGTTTTGAAGGTCGATGTCGACTACCCTGACGAAATACACGATCGTTTGAGCGATTTGACGTCCTGTCCGGAAACCCAGGTCCCCCGACTTGAAGAGCAGGCAAGTCACGTTGGTGGCGACGCTTGTGCCCAAGCGTCGTTACGTCGTTCACATTCGAAATTTTTCTTCAGGCCCTCGAGTAGGGAGTGCAACACACGCGTTTGCAAATTCATCGCGCTCTCTCTTTTTCGCAACGACCTTGGCTTGCCAAGTACATGGACCTGAACAACACGCGTCGACAGCGCGCGTCTTCCGATTTTGAAGATAAATTTTATAAACTGATGAATAATTCTATTTGCGGGAAATCGATGGAGGACGTGCGCAACCACTGACGCATTTATCTCGCCAACAAGTGGGAGGGGAGGTGCGGGGCCAGACGTCTCACCGCCGATCCCTCCTTCATGCGTAGTCATTACGTGAACGGCGATCTCATGACAAGCGAATTGAAAAAAACGGAGGTGAAGCTCACAAAGCCCATCTATTTGTTTTTTTTGTATTTCAAAACACAGACTGTACGATTTTTTAGAACTACTGGCAGAAAAATCTTTGTGATCTTCACCTTTACGTCGATACCGATTCATTCATTCTTTCTACTTCTACGAGTGTGTACGCTGAGATGAATCGGCATCCATCCTGGTTCGATACTTCCTCTTTCGGTCCCGAAAACGAATTTGCGGTGACACCTCGCAATAAGAAAGTATTAGGAGGACTGTTGAAGGACGAATGCGGAAGCGATCCCCCGTTTGGGTACGTAGGTTTACGTCCAAAAATGTACTCCATCGAAACCCGATCTCGCGTGTGTTCTTTTTGGGCAAAGGGAGTGGAACGTTCACTCGTAAATCGTTATAAATTTCAAAATTATTTGGACTGTTTATTTTGGAACGAAAAAAGAATCTACAAGCAATGTGTCATTCAATCCAAATCTCACATCAATTATTCGTTTGTCCAAAACAAGCATTTGTTGTCCGTTTCCGACGACAAAATCTATTGGTTCGATAAATTTCGTCCGTCCATTTCTTCTTCTTCTTCGGCGTGCACGCTCATCCCTGCAGGCGGAGTTCATGTAGATTAGAATTAATTTTTATTTTCATTACTTTTTGAAAACATTTTCCCTTTTTATTTATTTTATAGTTAGACACTCTTAGTAGTAGGGAGTTTTTTATGGTGAGTCACTTTTCAAATAGTAGTAGAGAGAGCGTTTGCAATCACTTTGAAAGCGGGAGGGTGAGGTCTCGACACGTCATTCGTCCATCGACCATCGTCATAGAACGACCTCGAGTAGAATAAGAAGAAGCGTATGATGGATGGAAGAAGCGGACTGGGTCAGCCTCCGCGACGTAGCCGCCGATCTCGTCATCATCGCCCACAATAGCAGTCTTCAGCGCACATACTACGTTGAAGCCTATCGCTCGATCGTCAACGTCGCCGTTGATGTGATGTGTGCCGCCCGACGCTGTTACGAGGAAGAAAAAGAAGAAGAAGAAAGGTCCAACAGATGCTGGGAACGAAGAAGAAAAGGAAAAAGCTCTTCACGATCTCGCGGTTGCATGTCATGGCAAAGTGCTATGGATCATGATGGTTCTCGGCGAAGTGTCCTCCTGTCCGTGCTGCGAGCGTCTCTTTCCTCACGGGGGACCCCCTCCCTTTGTCATCGACGGTCATAAGCAATCACCACCACCGCCGCCGCTCCACCACAGTTCATACTGGGCGGAAGCCGGTAAAAAGAGACCTCCTGAACCGGAAGAATTTATTCTCACGGTGGACGCTGAAGTGTTAGCAGTCGTCGAAGCTCTCGGACACCTCGTTCAAGAACCGTACGGTGAAGCACTGCGAGTCGCTCGCGTTCGTCAAGTCATCCAGTCTCTTCGTCCACCGTTCGAAAATAGTCCTCCGCCCTACTCTCCATCTCCAGCTGACGAAAGACCATCTACGTCAGTGTAATCTCAAGTTGGATCTTTTCATACAACGTTTCATCAACGACCGTTGTTCTCTTCTCGGACTCGACGATCGCTCTCTGCAGCTTCTATCCATCGACTGGCTAATACACTGGGCCGCGAAGGACGTGCCTTCTGTCTTCTACCGCCTGTCGAAAGACGTGCAGTGGGGCCGAGACATTCGTCGACCCCTGCCTTGTCTTCGACATTACAGCAACAACGGGCGCACGCACATCGACGGCAAACCGCCGTTGTCGAAGTGGAAGTGTTTGCAGTGTAGGCGAGAAGAAGTACTGCCTTGTTTCGAACACGCGCACATCGAGTCGCCGCCGCCGCCGATGTGGAAGTGCGTCGAGTGTCACAGAGAGGACCTTTTTAGTAAAGAAAAAATTAACACTATTCGTTATGGCCGCGGGTATGCGCATCGAGAAATATTGTAAGATGCTTTCGCGTAGGTAAGATGCTCCCACCTGGCCGTCCATGCCAGAAACACCGCCATTGTGCTACGCTGCCTGCAAGAATGTGGTGGTGGTGATGCAAACATTGTTGACGTTCGTGATCGAGGAGGACTGATGCGGATGGAACACGCGGTACACTTCCAGCAATATTCGATCGGTAGACTGCTCCTCCAACACGGTGCTGACGGAGAGAAAGACTCTCCGGGGCTTACTCTTAGGGAACACGACGAAGGATGCCGAGCCATTGCAGATTCTAATACAAATCAGTGTCTTTTTTATGCTTTTATCACTTTTTGTTGTCAATTTACCTAGAAGATTAAGAGTTTTATCATTAATATTTATATTTATGAGGCCATTTACATAAATTTAATTTTTTTTAAATTTTGCCATTTGATAGTTACTAAGATACATTCTTTGACGTCATTAATTACATTAATGCAATTCATTATTATCATTATTATTATTATTATTATTATTATCATTATTAACATCCTTTTTGTTTCGTATTTGTTACCATACCTTCTTCCAATTAATATTTTTATAATGTTCATCATAAAATCATAATTTGGAGAGTAAAGAACATTCTAAATTATGATATTACTGTTTACACAACTTTGCTGCGTCGAGCGGGGCAGAGTCTTACATGGGCGATCTCGGCCACGTAGACCGGGAAGACGGTAAAGATGGCGCCCATCTGGACACCGACGAGGATGCGCGACGCACACACCCACTGCACCTGCGCACGCGGAGACCATACGAGCCTCAGCACAGAACGTACATAGGCAGGCACAGAACATACACAGGGAAATGAAAGAACAAACCCACATATACACTGTTTAGTTGTTTTCGACATACTGTTCTGTTATATCGAATTTACACAACATGAATGTCAGGTGCAGAACGTGCACAGAAAAATGAAAGATAGCAAGCTCACATATCCTTTTACGTCCTGATGGGACGCATATTCGACCATACGCTAGACACCAACATACTTGCGGGTATCTCAATTTGGGCTTCAATTTAAAAGAACAGGAGGGCGGTGGTGCAATTTTGGTTTCAGATATGAATTCAGCGCGTCAACATAGAAAAAACATGCGTCAAGTCTTTGGGGTCTGACAAATTTTTGTGTGTGAGCCTGTATAATTGATGACCGCTGATGAGCGACGTGAGCCCAGTAAAGATCACGCGTGAACTCACGGAGGAGCGCTCGCAGAGCAGCAGCAGCCAGGCCAGCGCGCCGACCAGCCCGCAGGCGAGCAGCGCGAAGCGGCGGCCCAGGCGGTCGGCGCCTCGTCCGAAGGCCCAGGCAGCCAGCGCCGAGCCCACCGGCATCTGCAACCACAGCACGCTCAACTCGTTCCTGACCCCCCCCCCCCAACCGCGCTCAACCGCACCCGGCGAGTGCGCACGAGATATCCGTGCTCCAGACGTCTCCGTTAACGTACCAACAAGACACTCGAGAAGGGAGAAAGAAAGGAGACATTACGTGTACCATTGGGCTAACAAACACTTGGTGAACAGTGATAGGATGCATATAGTTATCTACGCGTACTGGCCAGGAAACGTTTGGGTAGTCCAACGCGTTCGTAGTTGGATTCATTGGTTTTCTGTCGAGTGTTTTAGAAAAAGATATTACCGTTCTGAACTCTTTATACTTCCGACCCAGTTGCGGCTCGTTGATTGTCTAGTCGAAATACTTTGCAAACGAGGGGATTGCTCATGACAATCTGCTTGTCTAAACTTGGTGAATTTTTCGTGGTTTCTAATTTATTTTGGATATTTTGTGGCACAGCTTTGTTCTTCAATTACTGTCTTTACAATACACGGACCATGAGTGATTTTACTTATAAGTTTATATCTAAATTGTTTTCCTCATGTCTCGTGCTTCTTTACATTTGCTTTCCTATACGAAATGTAAATTTCATTTTTTGTACCAAGTCTGTCTGTGGAAAACTTAGAAATTCGATACTTTTGATACGGCGTTCAGCGTTGCCGTTCCCTTTCTCTGTGACATCAGTAGAATATACAGATTCCGCGCGCGAACTCGCAGATTCCGCGCCTGTCACAGCGTGATTTGTTTATCCGATATTTTTACTATGCCCTCTACTGGCCAAACATAAGCTGCTAAATATCGTGTTGTAGGAAGAGGCGTGCACTGAAGGCGCGTGTTTCATTGATATAATTAATATGGACAATTCTGTACCACTGTTAGAGGTAATTTCATTCGTGGAATAGACATATTGAATACCACTCGTGCATTGCAAAGTGAATAACAGCATTTGTACATTTTTAAATTACTCGCGGTATTACATAGGAGTATAATAAATCAATATAATCTAAATATTAATCGAGTTTGGACTGTTTATCGCATTACTTACACATCGATATACCCCCTCCAATGAACGAAAACACTCTATGAAGAAAGGAGGTACTGGGTCCCATAATGAGTTTCCAGTTCATCGGGAATTCCGGAATCTGGATCAGGCATGTGTTCACACGTACATTCAATGCGAAGGACCAAGCGTCCCTTTCGAGCGTTTAGACGTACCCCCAAGTCACTCAAAAGATAAAACAGCAATTGTGAAAAACTACTAGAAATTTATAAACAAAAGCTATATTCAACGATATGTACCTGGCATGGCTTTGGTGAAAGACACTTAATATTAATTACTTATCTCAAAATTATAACGCCAAACGTCATAAGCTCTTAATTGAAAAGTTATTATCTACATTCATTGTAGAAACGAGATGCGTATTTAAACGTTGAAATTGCGCATTTAGGAATGGATTAAACTTTTCAGCGTTTTTAAATTTCAGCGGTTGAAATTTGAGGATAAAGCGTTTGTATAAAAAGGAATTTGACGACGATATTAAATAATGTGAAACATAGAACTAGATTATTGCCGTTACTATCTGATTATTGTATTGTCTACCACGAGAATTTAATGCTCCGGCCCGTCTATGACTTTGATAATACATGAATCCCCTACTGGCTCTGCCTTTGAGCACTACAATTTGACAATCTTCTTGGTTTTCTTTTCGCAATGTGAAGAGCATGTTTATTTTGTCGGCATTTAAGTATTTAAAAATTACTTTCCAACACTATATCAAATACTTCGTTAATTTATTCTAAGAACGTATAAGACGTCATTGTATATACTTTTATATTCAATTAAATGCATAAATTATTGATTTCTACACTATAGATTAAATAATTGTTCCAGCCAATGTCAACTTTTTTAAATAAAATTTCGTTGTATTGAAAACACCCACAAGTTTCATGCTCAAAACTCTCGTGCGTATCATCAATTAACATTGCATAGAACTATTCCATTCTGAAGCGAAATGTACTCACCATTGCGTGCAGGAGAGTGGGGTGAAAGGACCAGAAACCGTCAAGCGCGCCAGCGTGGGTGGTGCTGCCCTTGGAGGTGCCGGTGGCGCCGCCCATGTTGAAGAAGGGGCGGTTGCCAGTATGGCCGTGCAAGGCAGGGTCAGCAGGACCATTGAAGACATGGCCATTGTCACCACGGGTGGTCGAGGCAGGTCTGTTGTCCCCATAGTCTTTCACGGAGGGACTACTTTCGGCAGAGTCGTTATCCTCACGGTCAATCAAGTAAAGATCATTTACGTCAGAACTTTTGTCACCACGGTCGTCCAAGGAAGGACTGCTTAAGACAGAACCATTGTCATCACAGTCGTCCAAGGAAGGCCTATTTAAGGTAGCACATTTGACACCTCGGTCGTCAAAATAATGATCATTTAAGGCAGAATCATTGTTGCTAAGATTGTTCAAGGGAAGATCATTCTCATCACGATAGTTTGAGACCGATCCGTTCTCACCAATGTCATATAAGGCAGGACCGTTGTCGTGTAAGATAGTATACATGACAGAACCGTTATCACGTTCAGACAAGAGAGAAGCATTCAAGGAAAAATCTTTGCCGACATGGTAGTTAAAGGCAGAACTGTTGTAGGCACCGTCATTCAAGGCAAAATGTTTATAGGTACGATTGTCTAAGACAGTGCCGTTTAGGGCACAACCGTTCTTCGCACGGTCGTCTAAGGCAGAACCGTTCTTGGCACGGTCATCTAAGGCAGAACCGTTCTCGGCTCGGCCGTTTAAAGCAGTACCGTTCTTGACAGGGTAGTTCAAGGCCCATTCGGCGTAAGTATGTCGGTTTAAGCCTTTCTTGTTCAAAGGATAACTGATGGAGTCAGTTCCGTTGGAGAGTTCTTCGTAAAGAGCAGGTACATTAAACGCACTGTCACTGAAGGAAGGATCATTGAACACTGAGTCTTCGACGGGAATGTTGTTGCTAGAGTCGTTCAAAGCAAGTTTGTCGAAGGTAGGACTATCAAAAACATGACCATTGAAGGCAGAACTGTTGAGAGTGAGACCATCCAAAGCAATATCTTCGAAACTACGATGAATGTACTGGAAGACATTTTCAGTAGAGCGATTGAAGGCAGCGCCATTGTAGCTAGAATAATTCTTGCTAGAGATGTTAACGACAGAACCGTGGAAGTCATTGGCATTGTTAGGACCGTTGGAAGCAGCGTTGACATGTCCGCTGCGACCAGAGGGGGTAGGTTGTAGATCCAGTGCCCTCAGAGCGTGCAGAGACCAGCCGTCCAGGTACGATGCGAAGATAGCGCCGCAAGCAGCTGTGGGGAACGAAATCACATGGATGAGGATGTTCCTACGCGCACATACTCGAGAGCCTCTCGCGTTTTCCTCCCCTACTTCCCCATTCTTACACTCTGCTACTTCGGACAAAAGCTTATACGGTTTCTTATAAACGGTTGAAATATTTTTTGGATAAAACACGACTAAAAAGATAAAAGTAGTCACTGAACATGTTTACTCCATTCATAGAAATAATTATTAAACTGGAAATAAAAACAAATATCTGTAATTGTTATTAGTTTCTTAAAGAGAAGGGTTATTTAATTTTTACCTTAATACTGTTTTGTACGAAACAACCAATTATATGCAAATTTCTTGGAGTTTCTTGGACTTTGATTTTCAGAGAAATTTAATTGCTATTCTCATATTTGAAAACTTTTTCGTTGTTCTCGCTCCTGCTGTTAGAAAAAAAGAATCAATAGTTACGGTACTGCATAAATATCTGACATGGAATCACGGATTTACGTTTCTTATCGGCACTAATCAGCGTACTTTTTAAGAACTCGGAGCCCAATAAAACATTTTCAAAACGTAATTCATCCAAGCCCTTAAAAGTTTTAACTATGTACTCGAAGTTTTTCATTGTAAATAAATAAATAAATACTAAATACTGAGCAAAGAAACTCAGTGCATATCGCTCTGGATTCACAATCGGAAGGACCGGATTCGATCCCTGGGCCGGCCATCGTAACCGGGGAATTCGTGATTTCCTTTGGTCACAAGGCGAATGCTGGAATGCTTCCAAAATCCATAGTCCCTTTCAGCCCTCATCAGCCTATAATAATAATAATTATTATTATTATAACAACAACACTCTATCCCCCTAATTGGTATTAAAGGTTACAATCATGTTCCGTTTGGAACGAAGGGGTACGAGACTAAATGTCCTCGCAATGTAACCGGGTTCCACGCCACGCAGGGGGGCGGAGAGCTTACCCAGAATGGCGGCAACGTGGCTCTACCAGGGACTCTATCGTTATTGTAGTACAATTATGATCCGTTCCGAAATAAGGGATCGACCACAATACCCTCGCGATGTAAAGGTTCCACTCCACACAAGGGGTAGAGCACTCACCCAGAACGGCGGCGTCGTGGCTCCGCCAGGGGCACTATAGTTATTCTAGTACAATTATGTTCCGTTTCGGAGGAAGGGGTACGACCCAATGCCCTCGTGATGTGACCGGGTTCCACGCCACGCAGGGGGCGGGGAACTCACCCAGAATGAGTGGCTCCGCCAGAGACACTAGAGTAATTATAGTACAATTATGTTGTGTTTGGAACGAAGGGGTGCGACCCAATGCCCTGACGATGTGAGCGGGTTTGAAGCCACGCAGGGGGCGGGCACTCACCCAGAATGACGGCGATGTGGCTTCTCCAGGAGCTGCAGCGGCCGCCGGCACGAGGGGCTCCGCGGGGTCCGCCGCGGGCGTAGGTTCTGAAGTTCGCGTAGCCCCGGAAAGCCTCGTCCGGGGGAGCCGACATGGCGGCCAGACTCTGAGCTGCGGCGCGGGCGCCTTCGTCTACACACGCAAAAAAAGGACACTCAACCTCAGTCGTATGCACAATCGATTTGAGGTTCCGGACGCGTCAACTGCTAGGGTCATTCGTCCCGTAAGTGTAGTTCATGTTTTTGTCGCGGGAGGTTGCGGTTTTCTTTCCCTGATTCGTAGCAGATCCGACTCCGACCCATGTTGGCATTTTTTCGCCAACCTGGTTTATCTCACCAGCGCGGGACTGCTCCATCCGAGACAAGGTCTAAGCGCTCGACTAGTCTCCTGACACGTGTGGAAGTGTGGTGCAAATGAAAAATTATCATAAGAAACATAAAACTCGATATAAAGTAACATGAACGCTTCCCATTATAAACAACAAAAGTTCACCCAAAAGTAAAGTTAAAAATATGTTCAGAAGAGCCTGCAAACGCACGTCTAGATTAGTAGTTACAAAAAGAGCATTTGCACCGAATGTAAACAACCGGTTGGGATGGTTGCGTGGTAGCAGGAGAAAGGAGGGGGGGGGGCAAAATACTGTTACATGAAACAAAATATAAACAGATAAATTATTCATGGGTTCCCAAAATGTATTAGAAGAAATTTGTACATTTAAATAACAACTTTCACTTAATTAAAAAGACTGGAAAAATATAACTGTAGAAAGTAACCATTCAAAGAATTATTCACCTAGAAATTTCCATAATACGGAGTCATAAAGACACGTGAAAGCATTTGATACACTTAAACATTAATTTACTGACATGAGGCGTTGTCAGCATAGCAGGAGAAAACTATGACTTTGAATTTATTTAAGAAAAATATTTTCGCACATCTGCGAATTTTGCCTCCTCCTCATGACGTCACAGTTTAATTCGGCGCTTGACATTCTACGCAATTCTTGCAATTCTACGCTAGCCATTTGAAATAGTGGGGAATGGGCTATTTGGGGACTAGATATCCATTCATCGTCCAGAGAATAGATCATTAGTCCCGTTTAGTGCATGTTTCTATCGCGAGGGGTGGCGGTGATCTTCCCACGTTGTATGTCGATACCCGTTGCCGATGCGTCAGCGTGTGTGGTTTTCCCCAACCAGGTACCGTCATGTGCCGAGGCACCGCCCCCTCCGGGAAGAGCTCTAAGCTCCCGACTGGTGGAAGTTTTAATTTTGTGGCTGAAAGTTTTACACTCTTTAGTATATGGTTCAATGCTGCATGACCACGCCAATTCTCTTCTCTTACTCTGTACTTAAATACTCCGTGAATGAATAGAGAGTAATTAATTAGTAAAAGCAGCGTTTCTCACAGTCTAATATGCTTTGCTTTTGTAATGGATCTGGCAAGACAAGCTTTTACCAACATACGACTTAATAGAAGATATAAAACGTAAACATGTAATTTTACCTTTGAAACTAAATGCACGGAATTTACTTTTTTATTTATTTATAATAAAACAGTAAAAATACTGTGTAATGTACTATAATATCTGCATAAAAAGTAGAATTATGAATACAGGTAGCAACAAATATTTTGGCAAGAATTGGTGAGAAACTATTCGTTCCCGAACAAAAACTATTTGCAAAGGCCAATACGTTACAATTTTTTTCTGTTATTCGTAGCTCTTTACGTGAGGAATCAACTTACTTTCCCCAAAAATGAAGAACTTGAATGGAGAACTTGGGAAACTTGAAAAGAAGAATTTGTATAACTACATTTACTAAAGAACTTAGAAATACGTGTACAGATTGTGAACCTACATTTATATTCAGAAGCAAAGAAGGGTCCACCTCTGCATTTGCCCAAGGGATCAAAGAAATTGGAAGAAAAATCTGATCAAAATCGGAGTTATTCCCCCAGAAGGTGTGAGGTAGGATACTTCAGTCATATTACAATCATAATTACTATTTAGAGTTACTGAATGATAGCAAATACTTAATCATTGTTAAAATAAATATTATTTTTCTTTCATGTGCTCAGTATAGTATTGTGGCGTCTTATCAGTTGCCTTGTACAAACGTGACAAAATATTGGCCACGTGCATTTCATGCTCATGAAATGCACGAGGAAGTATTTGCGACAGCGCTTGCGGGAAGGGACGCCGAGCTGAACAACGGCAAACCTAGGGAGCGGAAGGGAAGGGGTGCCGTGTCATGGGTGGCCACTTGTGATCCCCGTAGACCACTTGGGGCAAACTTGTGAACCCCGTAGACATGCTGGCTGTGGAAACGCGTCGGCGGAAACAGCGAGATGACGCAGTTCCGTCAGCCGGCCCAGAAGGTAATATAAACGGACCCCGGACCTAAACTCCTGCTTCTGATTCTTGGGCGCGTCGGTAGGAAGTCGTGTGGGTTGTGCGCGGCGCTGCATTTCAATGCATAGGCTACTGAGGCAGGGAACAGAAGCCGGTGTGCTACGTCGAGACGGGAGGTGCGGCATACTCGCTATTATGCTCACGTAGGCAACTGGTGCATCACACCGAATAAGATATCAAATTATCAGGCCAGCGGTGGTGGTGACCAGGAACATTCCTTCTGGTGATGGGTCAATATTGTTTATTGTAATTATTGTAAATAGTATTCAGGTGTTGGAGCATAGTTCAAATAAATACTCAATAAATTACAAACCGTTCACGTCTGTGATTTATTGTCCCGGCAAAGACGCCACAGTATCAAATGGTATAAAAACAGATATGAAGCCCATAACATTTTTGTTAGAACGTATACTTGTGTATCGATTTAATTGTTATATGTCATCTGGAAATGTGTTGTAAAGTAATGTCCATGTATTGTATGATTATTGTTTATCGTAAGCTATTGATTCTGACACATGAATATATTTATTTCGTTGAAAATTGTTCCCACCCTTAAATAATATTTTTACAAAAATTACTGATTCGTAAAAAAGAGGCAATGCAATGGTAAAATTCCTAGCTTAAAAAAGAGTCACGAATCACGTGGAGAGGATTTGCTTATTATTAGTACAATTCTTTTCTGTAATCTAAAAGTCTGCAAGCTATGATGTGTGTTTCTCCAGAATACTTTTCCATATCTCAGACGGGAAAGAATGTTCGCGAAATATATACAACAAGCGACATGAAGGCTCAGTGAATTGGAAAGGAATTTGAACGCAATGACTAATGAACTAAATTTTGGGTTCAATTCATTTATATGGATATTGCGTTTGTAGTTCGAATGAATTAAGAAGCACAAAAATGTTGTTACCTTAACATCAGCCAATTCTAAAATTTACTTTAAATGGACTATACAATTGTCTAGTTGGAAAGGAAAACTGCATTGAAATTGTATTCCACTCATTTAATAATAATTTATTGCGGAATCAAATTTAAACATGTGATATTGTATTAGTTTTTGTTACTTTGTTGCAAAGAATGTTCGTATCATCCACAAAGAGAACTGTTCTTAACTGTATAAAGTTATATTCTGTACAAAATATTCCATGTTTCCAATTAATTTAAACACACACAATTATGATAAAATAAAGTATTATTCTGTAGCAGTGTCTGCAATACTAATTAAAGAGTTGACATGGAAAAGTATGTTTCAAAAGTAATTTTTCAAGAAAAAGAAGAAAAAACGATTTTAGACTACCAAAATGATTACTTAAAAATATTCTGCACTCAGGGTATTATGTGTTTATAAACATCAAATAATTTAAAGCGAAGCACAAATTTTCTTGTAAAACTCGTGATATTACAGTCCATTAACTGCAGTGTATTCAATAAATCCTTTTAAAGAAAAGTCTTCCTTTGATAATTATATCTTAAGTGTCACTGTTAAAATTTTACTTATTCTTGAATGGCATGAATTTATTTTTTTCTTTTTTTAACATCATAGATTTTATATTCTTCGATGTCACTAACGGACGTAATTGCTTAATCAGTAGCAAATATGCGAATGCAACTTTGATGTGAGATGTGCTGCTTATTCTCAAGGCACAGCCATGAGCAAAATCTGGAAAATTGCATTTCTCTCTTGCTATCACCTTGAATGCAATTTGCAAGTGTGCTAACTTAACAACATTCTGAAGGTCTTTCGGTACCATACATTTTGACTCTCGTTTTCTTTTTTCTGGCACTCCAAAATCCCTATCGCAGGACAGATAGGAATGTCGGGAGACATGAAATTTTAGGTCTGTGAAATATCATAGTAACCCGTAAGGAAAATATACATTAAGGCAATCAAAACCATTTTGTTCTTGTTTTGTCCAACAAAGTTGTCAACCCAAATCTTTCGTTTAGATGTGATCTGAGAAGAGAATACCTTAAGAAGACACGAAGCAACTTCAATGCCTCCACGGCCTGCAATAATTCATGCCACATGCACACATCGAGCAGGAGCACTTGCACCCTTTTCATTGCCACCTGCGATGCAGTTACTCTTGGGTCTATCTCGTGATGTACTAATTGCGAACTAAAACCGGGGACTCTGGCACATACACTATGTGATCAAAAGTATCCTGATACGTCCAAAATGGTGTTGTTGTGTGGTCGTATTTTTCGTGTCAAGAACGTTCTTTCTTAAACTGTTGGCGATGAAATATAAATCGCTCTTTATACAAAATTGCATTTAATTCAAGCGATGTACAAGCCGTGCAGTATGATCAGGTGCTCTATAGTCTTAAAAGATGCAATCGCCATACCCGAATTGTTCTTCAACAGTGGGAAACAATTAGGTATTTAAAACAACGTGGCGTGATAATTCCACAGAAACCAACAAGGGGTGCACGCCCCCTCTATGAAAAACACAACTACACCATAACACCATTTTGAACTTTTGATTATATAGTGCCCGAATACTTTTGATCATATAGTGTACATCCTTTCCCATGTCAACTCTTCAATTGCACATTGTAATTTAATAACAATCTGTTACAATATTCTTACCAAATATGAAAGAATTAACCTGAGTAGTGCGAAAGACTTCTGATTTACTGCGACTATGCAGGTGTTATTCGTAAAACGAAGACTGACCTGAACTGTAGCTCACTAAATTTGCGGTACGCTGAAATGTCTTAAGTAGAAAAATAATCTCTATTATTTCTTAAAATTGCGTGAAAATAATCCCTTCGGTAAATCTTTAGTTTTAAGAGAATTCAACTTACGAACATAAATGACTCAGAATGAATGTCCATACATTTCACATTCAGCATAACAGTACTCATAAACGTTGTTAGCTGTTACAATCCCACAAAATTACCTTGTACTCAAGGAACGAAAAAATCATGAACCATACCTACATGAGTATACGTTATGCTTTACGTATATATCCTTAAAAACAGCGACAGAGGCTAATGATTTGCATTGGCTCTAATAAATTTGTAACTAATACAAACTGTAATGTTTTCAAAATAATTATTTTTGTCGATTACAAATATTTTTTTCTTTTTGCCAGTTTTAGATTATTACTGTGCACTTCTTTGTCTAATTCCTTTAAAATTCTGAAAATTCTTAAGGAAATATCAAAAGATACGTTTTCAAGCGACGGAACCAACTACAATCTAAATGTTGTGGCCAAACAATGTTATATGGTACGTCTTAGACAACGTTTCTTATTAGCTGAAGATTTGATTCTCTGTGCGTCTCTGAGCGCGCGTCACGATACTGGAAGTGAATGTTTCTCTGTAAATGACAACCGATCGTGGATCACTTACATAATTACTTGAAAAGTCTTTACTAACTCAAAAGAATGTCTGATATCGAATAGATGTCTTTCATTGAATGCGAAGTTCTCCATGTTCGAACTTTAGAATACACCATAAACTCAAGTTCTCTAATTAAATATATATAATTTTCACTTAAAACACACTAATCCTAGGTCTGTTTAGTGTGACAAAATACATTATTTCAGAGCTTGATATTTGACGGTTTTATACACACGTAGGAAAGAAATACGATAGCTAAAAGAATGCAACACCTCACTATGCTGACAAATGTGTAACAAAATATAAAAATATTACAATAAACTTAAAAATACAAATACAAATAAAATACATTTTAAGGCACTGTGGAAAGTTTTGCGATATGTTGGCTGGGCTATCCGGGACGAGCCGCTTCAATGTCATGGTGGCTAACGTTTCGGTCAGCGTATTGCTGGCCGACAAGTTAGCCACCATAACATTGACGCAGCTCGTCCCGGATAGCCCAGCCAACATCAACTCCGGCCGCGGAAGCCTACGCAACCAGGTTTGAATGCTTTGCAGGAAGTGAAGTGTCTAAATGCAACATCTGATATTTATAAACAAACATTTTTCACACCTGTCTTTACATTTCAATGCTAAATTTTAAATGTGTTATCGCTTCTTCTATCATAAGAAGCTACACCGTTACACGCTTTGCTATTGATGACATCAATTACTTCACTTTTCCCCATCCATCGCCTCATATTGGTCATGAATTTAGGCTATCGTATTTTCAAGGAAAGTATCTTTACAAAAATGTCGCTTATGCGGTCAGATGACACTATGCAGAGTCAGATTTCCTCGATTTTACAAGAGCAAAAGAGAGAAAAGAAATAACGAATTGAAACTTTATCCGTCAAAAAAGTGAAAGTGGTTGGTAACTTTTTCTAAGAAACATACTAAGGATAGAAATAAATATTGTAAGCTTTCAACTTCATTGTAAAGATACGAGAAATACCTATCATGTTAATGTTATGTTCATTATTAGCTATTAACGTTCTTGAAATCAAAAGATGTGACCGAACGAGATGGCCAACGCTGACAGGAGATTCCAGGCTTCGATTCCGTATGGTATCGTATTTTTGATACTAGCGAAATAGCAAGGTACAATTCAATCGTTTTTGTATGAACATTCTACCGGTCGGCTGGTCATATCGGTAATTTTCCTTTCTTCAGTACCAAATGAATATCATAAAAATGAGCCAGGGACCACGTGTGATCTTTCCCACCTTATTGTTGTCCTCTCTCTCTCTCTCTCTCTCTCTCTCTCTCTCTCTCTCTCTCTCTCTCTCTCTCTCTCCCTTTCTCTAACACAGACAGACACACTTACATGTACTACACTACCACACATCGGGAGACCAGTCGGGAGCTGAGAGCGTATCCAGACATGCTACGTATATACATCCTTACATTTTAGTGACAGTGGTCCGACCTCTCACCGGGAGATCCAAGGGTTCGAGAGCCGACGGTGGCAGGAGTTTCGACACTAGCTATATAACTTGGTCGAATTCAGCAGCTGTCCGGAGAATTCTGCTCCGATCGGTAGTTTTCTGTGGTTTCTCCGATTAACGCCAGGTGAATTGCGGAGCAGTACCCTAACAAACTGGCCACGGACTGCGCGCTATATCTCCTTCGTCTTCCTCGTCCTATCCTCGCCATTACTTATAAACATAGGATGTCCAAGGAGGAAGCGCCGAAACTTCGAAAATATACTCTTACGACACTTTTAAAAATATATATTTTGTCTAATAAACCTCTGGGCGCAATAAGCTCTCAAAAGTTGGTTTGAAAAATACTTTATTTGCAAATATTTGCATTGGAGAAGCGTTTAAACACTCCAGAAAACAAGTAAATTGTATATTACTTACAAAATAAATTATTATATTTATTTATAAAATACCGCTACGAACATGCTTCGAACACAAATACAATTTTCAATAGGATTAAAATGTGAAACAATGCATATCTGACGTCCTAACGTTGTAGAAAGAGGCGCGTGCAGGAAGAAAGAGTATCGATTTTCTTGCGAGCAAAAGGAATTGTATGCAAAGTTGACCATCTTTTGATGTAGATCACGTCATTTCGGCTCGAGGAAGACGTGGAACAGCTCAGTAGCGGAAAACTGTGGCCGTAGTACATTCACGCGTCCAACTTGATAAAATTCCCTGCCATGTACGAGGTGCGACTGTGATACCTGCCTCTGAAAAAGTTCCGGAGAGCAATTCAGAAAAAAATAGAGGAATGTAGCGGGAGGAAATCTTTCTGTTACATGACAGCTCTCGGCTACGCGGCGAAAGTCGTAAAGTAACGTGTAGAGTTGTAGAAATGTTCTGATTGGATGTTTTGAAGCACACACTATATTTTTTTACGAGGCCTCTTCTAATTATCACCCGTTTTCCACTCTAAAGATTCATATGGGTAATAAATAATTCATCGATGAAGTGAATAAATAAGTAATGAAGTTAAGTAAGGAGTTCGCAGCCGAAAATTGCGACACCGGCATCAAGAAGTTGATCCCACATCTCACTAATTGCATTGAAAGTAACGGACGTTAACATTTATTCAAATACAAATCTAAAATTATCTGGAATTATTAAAAAAATGTTATTTAATATACGAACTTGTTGAGCTACAAAATCGCACACTTTCTCGCATATTTCTAACTTCTACAATTTAGGAAATTCAGAATCTTAAAACGATAATGAGGCACATCTCTTCTTTTTAAGCCACCTTTATTCTATACGCCACAAAATTGAAGGAAAAATGTGGTGTCGTTGTGGAGAAAATAATTATTTAAACTTGGC
The DNA here is from genome assembly GCA_017312745.1 of Gryllus bimaculatus. Taxonomy (NCBI): domain Eukaryota; kingdom Metazoa; phylum Arthropoda; class Insecta; order Orthoptera; family Gryllidae; genus Gryllus; species Gryllus bimaculatus. Next base: position 5,493,795 of record BOPP01000083.1, read on the forward strand.
CTACATTTTAGGTAAAATTGCGAAAAGAATTATATAATCTAAAAAAAATAGAATTAAAAAATTCTCTTAAATCTTTCCGTGATTATCTGATGAGTATCAGTATCTACATTATATTATGAATACAATATAATAATGTTCGAAATATTATTTTCGCTAAATGAAATGTGAGATTCTTATAAAGCGAAGTTTTAAAAATGAGGTCTTGAAAACAGCGAGTTAAGTAATATTTCTTTTAGAACATTCTGTAATGACACGAATTTTAAAGAAGATGAAAACAACTTATTGAAATACGAAGATCTTCAACACAACCACCACTACCGGAATCTTTCAAAATATACCTAGATATTTAACAAACATAGTTTTAAGGCAACGATTTTTCAAAATTTCAGTTTTAAGGTCTTTTAGTGGCTAATAAAAACCTACAGTAAGAGCGATAGACATTAAAAATTACAGATGACCGTAGCTTCGGAAGAGTTTTTTTCTAGAAACGACACAAACTGCTTCGCATTTCGTCTGTTTTGTTATTTAAATGTGACAAAATTTAGATTCACTACTATTCTCCAACGTGGTTGTTTCAAATGTACGGACAATTTGTTACTTTCATTTGATTCTCTATACATATTAAAGTTTTCAACTGGTTTTTGCCCGTTCGCCAAAATAAGTTCCTGCAATGCGTTATATAAAAAATGGGAGGACACATAATTCTTAACATTTTCTCTTTTCAATCATTGTAACGTATAACGAGAACGTACAACAAAGAATAATTTAAAGGAGAAAAATCATCAATGGTTTTAGGCAGCGATTATCTGCCACACTAAACAAAACGTTTCGGAATCTTAATGAAAATAAATCTTTTGACATTTACAATGTCAAAAAATTCATGATAATTCATAGAAAATCTCAAAACAGGAATAATTGTTACAAAGGTATAAGGTGTATTAAGGCATTTTTTTGCTGTTACCTCAAATATGTTCTGCGTAAGTTGAATAGTAGGAAAGTCCATTACATTGGAAATACAAAAAATATTGAAAATGATGTAATACAATAATAATATCAATGAAGGTAATATATCATACCATAAATACCCATAGAAAATCGCAGAACAAATCTTGTACTAACATTAGGCAGAGATATTCATAAAACTGCCCATAAATCCCTAGGAATATTTTCTCTGAATTTGAATAGAAGGAAATATCATATTGGAAACACCACAAATAAAAAATATGACAATTATAATCAAAAAAATATTTCAAATCATAATTATCCACAGACTCACGATTTGAAGCTGAAACCACCAGTAGGTCTGCTAGCGAAGGCATGTTGAGGAACTAACTCTCACTTACCTCCAACCATGTTGATCGCTTGCTGAGCACTGCGGGGGCACCGACGATTGCCTTCGCTCATGAAGGCTCCGTTCCTCCCCGCGCCTCGCGAAGAACGCGCTCCCACTGCCTGCCTCGCCCCACGGCGTCTCAGCCAATCATCGTCGCCTCACGTTTGAATAAACCAATGACCATCCTATTCCGGACTGTCAGCCAATAGGCATCACTTACGTGCGCGCGACGCGGTTGGAGAATTTGATATCCAGGAAAAAAAGAGATGTTTCCTTCGTGTTCAAAAGACAGGAAAATGTTAAAGAAATACTTGCAACGGGATATGCAGAGGACAATACAGACCATTCTATAAGCAGGAAAAGTAGAATCATAATTCCTACAGGATGTACTTGATCAATAACAATCACATGAGTCACGCCTAAACCATTGTGTGTAAAGAATAATTTTAAAATTATTTTTTCTAGCACATGGTTTCTTAACAACTATTCATGCTGGCTAATGCGATCATGATACAGGATTTCCTGTGCATATTTCTTCATTAACCAATACTAGCTGAAGTGACAGTAGCGAATAGTGATAAAAGTGATAGGTAGTAGTTCAGATAGAAGCACGAAGTTATAAAACAAAATCGTTTATTGAATATGAAAATGAATTCATACTTTCAATAAAGTAAAAAACAACTTTTTTTTGCACCACCAGCCACCCTATCCCGAACAGTCTTTACGTCCCATTCTGTTCCCCCACTTTGTCCCGCTCCACCACATTGCATCTCGCCTCGTCCCGCCACGTCTCTCTCCGGCGCACGACGCTCCGCACGCCCTCTTCCGCCTTCCAGTTCTCCCCGTTTCGCCCCGTCCGACTCCGGCCAACCCCTTTCCTTCCCTCACTGCTCTCCCTCGTCCTGTATCCTTCATTTAGTACATGTGTCTCACCTTGCTCTGCCTGAACTGCCCAGAACCACCCCGCTTGTCATTTCACTCCATGTTTACTACGATCGATGATACCTGTGTCGCGTCTAGGGGCAAATGTATTGCGTGTTGCATAACTACAAACGGGTATGCTTTATTTGTTGAGATCGAAGAATGTTAGGGATGCTCCTTTGATTCAATTGTGTCAATTTCATGTGTGGTATTGTAACACAAACCTAAGGTTCTGTCTGTTTAAAGGTGGGAAACGGCGGAAGTTTGAGAATGGAAAAGATTGCGCGCTGTCCGTGGCCCGTTTATTAGGATTTTGCTCTCACATTTGCCAGATAACGGTCGGAGATCACAGATGAAAAGGTGCTCTGCCTCCTCCATTCGCTAGCTAAATGCGACCCAGCTGTATAGGTGTTGTAAAAATCCTGTCACCGTCAAAAAGTGGATTACTTCTGCGGACAAGTGTGAGCAGAAAACTCATTTTTGTGTGGAGGTACTTGATAACGAAAAATGCGTTAACAGCAAAATGACTTATTGTTCGTCCATCCGCTCTCTCTCTCCCACCCTCCCGTTCGTTCGTTCGTTCGTTCGTTCGTTCGTTCGTTCGTCCGTCCGTCCGTCCGTCCGTCCGGCCCTCCATTCGTCCGTGGTAAGGGATTGCGCCTAAATTGTTCAGACGATTTTTACAAAAATGCATATACACCCGATCGATGTGGCGGATCCTGAGACTACAAAACTAAATATTTTGCTTTTAGAGAAATATTACTTAAGCGTCAAAAACATTTTCAAACCTTTTCAAAACTACTCCAATATTCTATATTTAACGTTTTTTATCGATTAAACGAAATATGCTCAAAATTAAGATCTTATTTTGATTTATCTCTGAATTTTTGAATATTATAAAAGTTTCAGCTATTCCGTCTTCCTACAAATACAATGTTGAAAGGAGATTTTTCCTTAATAAAAAACGCCCTTCAAAACCAGATCACAATAATGTGATGAATGATTTTTCGTGATGTCGTAGGCTTCCGCGGCCAGAATCATGATCTGGGCTGTCCGGGTGACGCTACGTCGATGACTGAGGTGCCGACGTTTCGACCCTGCAGGGCAGTAAAGCCCTGAAGAGGACCGCGATATGTCGGTCAAAACGTCGGTACTCGTTACTCGTTATTTTTCGTTTTCAAGTAAATTTAAGTGAATAAGAACGGCTCTTTTTTCTTCCATTTTTTTGAAATAGCTAAGGAACATAAAAACATAGTTGTCATAAAAACAATATATTTTTTTCTCAGAAAAAGGTCTGCAATTCTTTCTTTTCATTTTTGTTGTGGCTGTCGTGGTGCGCAGATGTCTCTTTCGAGGACGGGGGATGTGGATGGGTTTGTACTTGCAGGAATGGCGGGCGATAATTGGTGCGTTCCGGAGAAGAATTCTAGCAGTCGGCAGCTCTGATCGGCAGTTTTCTGAGGTTTCTCTGATCAATACCAGGTGAATGCCAGAAAACTTCCCCACCAAACGAACGCGTGAAAATATTTCTTCCCATTCGTTCTCCTATCCTCACCCCTTATACACACACTTACATGCACTACACTACCACACATGTAGGGAGACCGGTCGGGAGCATAGGGCTTCCCCACAGGAGCAGTAACTGCTAGTGGGATATACCAGGTTGTCTAAAAACCGCTAGCCGAAGGTAGAGCGGCGTCGGATCTCGTCATTCAGCGGGGCAAGATTATTGCCACCTCCCGAGCAAAATACAAGCACTACACTTAGGGAACTAATGACCTTAGCAGTCGAATCGGACCTTAGTAGTCGCCCGGAATGAATAGTAATCAGTCAATGAGTCAATCTTTAATCGGCGCGTGGGGTAGGTGCTTTGCTCGTTGGCGTGCGTGTACCGGGGACCTGGCACATACGCAGGTGACGGTGCTCTAGGCGCCGTCACCTTGGCTGCTTGCTGATCGCTGTATTTCTATTGATCGGAGATATTAAATAAAATACTTGTCCAGGGATTAGTGCTGCGCTAAGTGCGAGTGAGAAAGTCCTTCAAATTTTGTATCTTTGGTGCGGCAAGAATGAAGATGGCGTGGGACTACACGGCGACAAGCGGGGGAGGGGGAGACAATGGTCCTGGACAATACGGCCTCGCGGGGCGACACAAAGGCGCGAGACAAGATGGCTGTGCGGGACAATACGGCGACGCAGAACGAGCGAGGGGAGAGTCAGCGGCACGGGACGAACCGGAGGAGCGAGACGACACGGCTGCGCATGACGAGACGACGGTGCGAGACAAGAAGGTGGCACGGGACCTGACGGCGACGCGGGACAAGAAGACAGCGTCGGGAATGATAGCGGGGCGGAGCACGAGACAGTAATGCGGAACGATGCAACGGCACGGATCGCGTAGGCTGCGAGGAACAAGATGGCAGCCTGAGACGACATGAAGCGCGGGGGGGGCGGGGAGACGACGGCGTGAGAGGAGACGTGGCGTGAGACGAGGCAAAAACGCAAAACGACACGATGGCGCGGAGCAAGACGTTAGCGCAGATCGAAATGGCGACGGGGAACGCACGTGGGAAAAGCGAACGACATGGGACGGCACGGAGGCAAGGGAAGAAACGGCGGCACAGGACGAAACAGAACCGCCGGTCAAAACAGTGTTGCGGGAAGAGCAACGGAAGAGACAACTGAAGGGGATGGGATGGACGTTCGTGGGAGGAGATGGTGAAATAAGACGCGCGTGGTGAGAGAAGAGCGGAATGGGACGGGACAACAGCGCGAGGACAGAAAGTGGCACACGACGAGACGCTCCAAAGGACTAGACGGTGACTCGGAATCAGCGTGTAGAGGGCGGTGCATGTGACGAGCGGTGTTGCGTGACGAGACGGGGGCGCGAGATGAGACAGCGGTGAGGGATGAAACGACAACGCGGAAAGAGAGACCGGCGCGTGATTAGACGGCAGGATGGGGAGACACAGTGGCACAGGACGGGACGAGTAGGACTCGGGACGAGAAGAAGTCGGGACGAGAAGAAGTCGGGACGAGAACTCGGGACGAGAAGGAGCCGCGGGGCGATACGGTGGTGTGGGACGAGATTTATCGCAGGACAAAATGACGGCACGCGGCGAGACAGCGGAGACGACAGGCGGCGCGAGACGAGATGGAAGGTTCGGGTGAGATAACGGCACGGGACGAGACGGGGACGCGAGGCGAGACGGTGCTGCGGACCGAAACGACCGCGACGGACGAGACATACGGACATGTGGGAGATTCAGCGGTGAGGGACGAGATGACAGAGTGGGACGAGACCTTACAGAGAGGGGCCGAGACCTTGGCGCGGGCCAAGACGGCGGCACGAGACAAGATGTCGACGTGGGACAATGAGGCAGCGTCGGGAATGAGCGGGCTACGAGAGAGCAACGTGGAGACGGCAGCGTGAGACGATATGGTGGCCCGGGATGAATCGTCGGCGCGGGACGATCCGGTGGCGAGCGACGAGGTGGCGGCGAGGGACAAAACGGTGGCGACGGACGAAACGGCGGAGAGGGACTAGAAAAAGGCGCATGACGAGACGGCAGTGCGGGAAAGACGGCGGCACGACACGGCGGTGCGGGCTGAGACGGCGACGCGGAACGAGACATTGACACGGGACGAGATGGCGACGCGGGATGAGCGTAGGGAGAGAGATTGGTGTGGGACGACGCGGTGGCAAGGGACGAAACAGCAGCGCAGGAGAAAACTTGAGTTCGGGACGAAACTATCTGGGGAGGAGCGAGGGAAGAGACAACGGCAAGTGACGAAATGCTGGTTACGTACGACGAGACGGTGACAAGGGACGGGCGTAGCGACACGAGACGGGCGTGGCAACACAGGGCGGCCGTGGCGAGACAGAAGCGCGGTACGGGTCAGTCGGCAGATTGAGGAGAGAGACCGGCACGGGACGATATGACTGCGCGGGACGATACGGCGACGTGAGACGAGCGTGTAGAGAGCAGTAATTGGGGCGAGTCGGGGGGGGGGTGTCACCACAGGACGGCGGTGCGAGCCGAGATGGCGATGCGGGCCGAGACAGTGGCATCGAAACGGTGGCACGGGACAAGACGGCGGAGAGAGACGACACGTGGCGCAGGAGGAGACATTTTTCGGACTGAGAACCGCCCGGGAAGATGTGGCGAAGCGGAACAAGTGTGGGTAGAGAGAGTGGCTTGAGTCGAGAACGGCAGGCTGGGAAGAGACGACGGCATGAGAGGAGACGGTATTGCGTTACGAAAAGGATGCTCTGTACAAAATGGCAGCAGGGCAAAGAGGTGTATAACGGTGCGGTGCGACAGGGTGGGACGATACAGCAGGTTGAAGGGAGACAGTGGTGCGGTATGGAACGGCGGCCCGAGACGCGACAGCGGCGCAGAATGAGTCACGACGTGGGACGAAACGGCTTCGCGTGACAGGTCGGCGATGCGAGAGGAGACGGCGGTGATTGAAGAGATCGTGCGTGGAACGAGACGGAGATGCGACTAGTCGGATGCGCGGGCCGAGACGGAAGCGAGGACGAGACGGCGAAACGGAACGAGTGGGGGAGAGACAACGCCATGCTAGCTCGGGAAGAAACGGCGGCGCGGAGCGAAACGGCGATGCGGGACGACGTTGTGGAGAGAGTGGTGCTGGACGGAGACGTCGGGACGAGACGCTTCCGCGGAACACAACGACCACACTGGCCGAGACTGCAGCGAGGAGAGACAGTGGCGGCAGACGACACGACAGCACGAGACAAAACGGTAATGCCGGACGTGCGTGTGTAGAGTCAGCGATACAGGACCAGATGGCAGAGCCCCACGAGACAGCGGAGCCCCACAAGACGGCGGTGTGCGACGGTGTGGGAGGAGACGGCGGTGTGACATAAGTCTGCGGCGCGGAACGAGACGGCGTAGCCGGAATAGTCGGTGGAGCGGAATTTATGACGTGATGATCACACCCTAAGATAAAAGAGAAAATACGAGCTTCTATCCAAAATGCTGTAAGTTGACCTTCGTTTCTCCAGCCTCCACTTCTGCGCCTCGTGATCTGTTCCTCCATCGCCCTAACACTCAATTTATCAAGGCTGCTAAAGGTGTCGCAAAGAAGTTCAATTCGATAATATCAGTTGACCTACTGATAAGAAACTTCTTTTGCATTTTTATATGACAATAAACAACATATATGTGTGCATTGTAGAGAAATGAGGTTCCCAACGCATGGCTAACGTAAGATATTTCAGTGAATATTAGCACTAATAATTTACGTATCCAACTGCAATACGTATTTCAAATTAAATTTCTATAAGGGGTCTATATATTTGTAGTTGCCCAACAGGAACATATTGTGAATAAAAAAATTCAAAAAATAAAAATAAGTATCATGTAAATCTATTAAAATGCCGTACTATTGAAATTTGATTCAACTCCATTGTATTTTTGCTAACAAATTTAAATTAAAAATTTAAAATGTAATAATCACTGAAACGTTCAATGAAATGTCAAATAAGGGCCGTTGATATGAAAAACGGTCTATAATGATACTAAGCATCACTTAGTGGCACAATGAATGCATACTATATTGAAAATGAAATGTAACAATATTCTAAATTGAAGTTACGCAGTGATATAGGACGTTGTCGTATCCAATTTAACCAAATATATTATAACATCTTATTAAAATATATTGAACCTGTTTACAAGCGCAGAAGATTACAAATATTTAAAATACTAGAACCTTCAACATTAACAAACATTATCCTTACACGTTGAAAAATAATCAGCGATAACCAAAACAGTGGAACACGGAACAATTTTTCAAGTACTTAATTCGTTGTCTCTGTAGTGGCTGTGTAAATTTTTACTAACAGAAACACACAATAATTTCTCAGGTTGTTCGTAGTTTCTGAAGGCTAATATTCTACATAGTCTAGAAACGTAAGCTCATCACTCTCTTCCGAATTTTACTTGCTGTTTTTTAAACGTTCTGGCATTCGTTTGATTCATATTACTCAAATGTGCGTTTTAATTGATTATTAAATTGGTTTCTTTTATTTGCATCTCTATAAAATAACTATAAGAATTTTCTCGGTTATCTGACTGTTTTTGAAATATATTTCTGCAATGCGTACGATGGTATTATTTCGCGCACTAGAAAAACCCTTTCATCGCCTTCGGAATCGGGATTATCGCAATCAGAATATCGGACAATGAAAGGAAATCCTATCACATTTACAAAACTATAAATAATACACCATGAATAGTAGCAAATCCAAGAACATCGAAGAACATCAGTAATTGTTTTTGGAAGTAGTTTAACATGCTGAACATACAAAGAAAAGTCTTAGTGATACAAATTTCATCGAATTTAAACAGAAGGAAATCACCTCATGTTAGAAAAACAAATTTAAAAAGTGGTAATTATAATCCTGCAAATAGACAAAATCGTAACTGATCACAGACTCACCCTTCAAAGTTGCAACAACCGGGAGAACTGCTAGCCAAAGGATGTTGTGAGACGACCTCGCACTTACCTCCAATCATGTCGATCACTCGCTGACTGCGAGAGCACTGCCGATTGCCGTCGCTCTTGAAGGCTTCGTTCTTCCACGCGCCTCGCAAAGAACGCGCTGACACCGCCTCCCTTGCCACACGGCGTCTCAACCAATCACCATCGCCTCGCTTCCGAATAAACCAACCACAATACTATCACGGACTCTCAGCCAATGAGCGTCTCTCACGTGCACACGACACAGAGAATTTGATATCCAGGAAAAGTGGATGTTTCCTTCGTGTTCAAAGAACAGGAAAATGTAAAATAAATACTTGTAACTGGATATTCAGACGTCAATACAGATCATCCTATAAGCAGGAAAAAGAAGAAACATAATTCTAACAGGATGTACTTGATCAACAACAATCAAATGATTCACGCCTAAACCACAATATAATTTGTAGATTCAATCTTCGAGGATAAAGAAAATCTAAAATTAGTATTTTATCAAATTGTTTCTTACAAAACTATCCATGCTGGCTAAAGCGATGATTGTAAGAGATTTTAGACGTTCGTTCATTACAAAATACTAGCTGAAGTGATGGTACATGTCCGGATATACGCACGAATTTATAAAACAGAATCGTCTATTCAACAGGAATATGAAATTGTACTTTCAATGAACTACAACGAAAAGGTTTTTTCTTTGCATCCCGGCCACCCTAACCCGAACATTCTATACCGTCCTGTTCTGTTCCACCACTTCCTATTACGCACGCCAGACTCTAGCTCACAACCTCCATCCACGCTCCTCCAACTCCCGTACTGCCTCGCCACGTTCAGCCTCGCACCATCACATTTCATCTCGCCACGTCCCGCCACATCGCTCCACCCCACGACGCTCCGCACGCCCTCCTCCGCCTTCCATCTCTTCCCGGTTTGACTCGTTCGAACCCTGACCATCCGCCACTGCTTTCTGCCATCCTTCATGTTCGCTACGAACGCTTCATGTTCCTTCATGTTCGCTACACCTCTGCCGCGTCTAGGGTCGCATGTGTTGCGTGTTGCATAACCACTAACGGGTATGCTTTAATACGTCGAAATTGAAAGAAAGTTAGGGATGCTCTTTTGATCAAAAACCGTTCATTTCTTCATGTCAATTTCGTATGCGGTTCTGTCAGGCAAACATGGGTGTCTGCGAGTTTAAAGGCAGGAACAAAGGACGAAGTTTAAGGAAGAAAAACGGTGCGCGCGGTCGGTAACCAGTTAGTTTGGATTTTGCTCCGGCTTTGCCTGGTAATGATCTAAGAAGATCGCAAATAAAAGCAGCTGCTTTGTCGCCTCCGTTCACTACGGTACGTCATAAGGTTAAGAATTAAGTACAGAGACTTATGGGCTTTCACGGTAAATATACATTTTTAAGATTTCATTCCCCCCATTCCCCCATTTTTAATATTTCAAAACTGTTTGAATTCGAATACATTATGTATTTACCACAAATCGTGGTGAATATGTTTAGAATTTTCAATTATTATTATTATTATTATTATTATTATTATTATTATTATTATTATTATTATTATTTGTAAGAAGCGATACGATCGGCTGTTGGGTACACCATAGCTGTGGTGCCACGTGCTTCGGTTGCCGTATCAAACTGCTCAGAAACTTCGTACTCCGGTTGTTTACCAGTGTTTATTCTCCTGTGCATAGTTGCGTCTTGTTTTTGAGGTTTTAATCGAAAACGAGTTAGGTGTAATTTCGTTTACTTTTCTTCAATTTGGTTTTTAGGTGGTGGTAAATTTGTTAATTTACAATTTTTAAAAAACTTAATTAATAATTTTTTTTGCAAAATTAATTTTTATTTACATATTTACGTCAAAAACAGTTAATAACGGTGTGTGACGTGCGATGCGGAAAAGTCAATTTGAAGTTACATTTATATCCAGAAACTAAACAAGGGGCCACCACTGCATTTGTTCAAAGTACAGACAAACTGGACGAAAAACTTATCGAGATGAGATCATTAACCTAGAAGTTGAAGTACAATACTTGTTACAGGTTAATTATAATCATACAATCCAAATGGTAAATAATGACATTGTTAATTGTTAATTAATAATGTCATTACTTTCCTTTTGGAAGTTCAGTACGAGAAGCAGTTGTGCACCAGAAAAGATTTTACTTGGGACTTAAACTTTTGCATCGAATTTAATCGTTAAATGTCATCTGGCAAGGTGTTGTAAAACAATGCATATGCATTCTATGTGAATTTTTCTCACTGAGCTGTTGGTACTGTCCCCTGATAAATATAATTACAACGTCGAGTGTTGTAGTTATAGATATCAGCGTTTGCTGAAAATATATCCCCCACTTATGTAAGTCAATTTTAACAAAAAACCGCTGATTTATATATCAAGAGACACGTTAACGGTAAGATATCTAGATTAATAAAGAGAGTCTTACAAGGATCACGTGGGTGGGATTTTCTTATTATAATTCTTTTTTCTAATCTACCTGATGATTGAATGTTACCTGATGAATATGATTACTACGTCGAGTGCTGTGGTTATAGATATCGGCGTTCAGTGAAAATATATTCCCGCCCTTAAGTAAGTCATTTTTGACAAAAAAGCGCTGATTCATAAATGAAGAGAAAAAGTAATGGTAATATACCTAGATTAATAAAGAGAGGCCTACAAGAATTACGTGATTGGGATTTGATTAATATTTGCACAATTATGTTTTGTAATCTAAAAGTCTGGGAGCTATAAGACGTATTTCCTGGCGAGAATGAACGTTCGCGAAATATGCACAATGAGCTAGCTGTATGGCGGCTGACTAAATTGGAAAGAATTCTGAAAGCTTAGTGTAAAGCATTTAGTGCTCAAATTAGAGTGTATTATCCACCAACCAGAAGCGCGAGAGTGGTAAAGTGCTCCATAATCGAAAAAATAAATAGTTATTAATGTTTCTAACTTTTTAACTATAATTATATTTTCGAACGGAGTTCGTACTCAATGCCTACTTGTATATAACAGTCCCCTTGCCTGGCGGCAGGCAGCTCGGTTTCCCGTGAACAAAGTCAGTTGGTTCGCGTGAGGCCGACGTATTTTATCATCAAAGAAATTTGAAATATGTTGTTCTATAATCAAAACTTAATGTTCTACTGTTAAAAAGGAAGCACGGGGCTTGGCCTTTCTGTAACTCTATGTATTTGGCTTGAAGTTTGGAGATTGAATTGAAATAGTGGTGTACTTTAAAATTAATTCCTCTTCCTGATTTCGTATGACATTTCGAAGCACAAAAGACGTGAGAAGCTTTACAGAAATATTTTCGGTGCATTGGCATCTCATTGGAATAATTTCAGATTTGGGAAAAGGGTGGAAAATAGTATTTCATAAAATTGGAAAGGTTCGAAATACTCTACTTGAGCACTAAACTAACGCTACGCCCAATTGCGGGATTCGTTGTCTCCATAGAGCGCGTAACTTTCGATTCATACAGTACAGTAGAAAAGCGGCACGTTTGGCATCACTGTCGCCATAAGAGACAGTACCCCATTGAGGTTGAGGCAATACCGAACCTCGGACGAGCCATTGCTAAATTCAACTCAGCTTTGTAGGTGTTGTAGAAAATCCGTCACTGCCAGCTCACGAACCGCCGTACCCCTTGGACAAAGAAGGTAGTCAGTTGGGATAGGTGTAGGTTTGAGAAGTCTACCAAGTTAAAACATGAAAAAAATCACGCATCTTTCTTTTCAAATGCTCTTAATCCCCGCCTTACTACATATTTAGTACACATAAAGTATTGTAATACTGCGCCAAAATCGGCAATTTGTAGTGAAAAAAGTAATGGGTTGTTAGGGGACCAGTATCGAAAAAGTGGATAGATCTTAATCGGATATGTATGAAATTACATCTAGTACGTTGTGTAACTAGGATCTCCGTTTTGTGAGTTCTTGGCAACAACAAAAAAGGGTAAACGGAAAAACTACTCAACTTGTCCGTCCATCCGTCCTAATCGCCCCTTCGTCTGTTCGTCTGTGGTGAAGTCTTGCTCCTAAACCGTTCAAACGATTTTCACAAACATGTAGATTCCCTTACCGATGTGGCCTATCTGCTGACTCTGCGTATTTGAATATTTTGTTTTTAGAAGTATTTTTATTAAGCCTCAATTTATTTTTATTTAAAAAATTCCTGCAACATTTTTCTCGATAAAACGAAAGACACTTAAAAATGGCAGATCTCATATTCGCTGAATGGCCGAAAATTACGTAACTTTCTGCTGTTCAGCCTTCCAACAATGCTAAAGAGAGATTATTTCTTAAGAGAAATGTGCCCTTCTTCTTATTAAAACATCTTAAAATAAGCTGCTGAACAATTTTTGTAAAATGAATTGTCTTTGAGTAACTTTACGTGAAAAAAATTGCCTCTATAACGACTATTTTTGTTCTTTAAATTTATTCCTCGAAATTAGCGAACGAACTTAAAAAACGGTACAGGTTCTATTTTCGGTAATTCCAACACTGTAAAATTTCCTCCTATTTTCGAAAATTGCAGAAAATTAAAACTTCAACGCCGCAATATTGATGATACGTTTTTTCTTAATTATATATGGTCTGAAGATTAACATATATAAAGAAGATCGTGGGAATTTTTTTGAAAAAAAAAACAACTAGTAAACTTTGCGTAATTTTTGCTTGAACTAGTGGCACTTTATAACCTTTTCTCAAAAAGTGCTAAAATTTTTTCTTTCATTTTTGTTGTGGCGTGCAGGCGTCACTTTCGAAAGCTCTTGCGGATTAGGATGGGTTTGTACCTGCAGGAGAAGCGGCCGAGAATCGGAGCGTGAACAGCGCGCGCGCGAACCTGGGAACGGTCACATGGTGCGCTAGACAAGGTCTTTTGGAGTGTGATGCTGATCAGAGTATTGCTAGTAATCGGAGACATCGAACAAAATCCAGGTCCTGGTATCAGTGCTGCGGTTACTGCGTATGGCATAGTCCTGCAAATCGTCTGTCGTGAGTGCGGCAAGAATCTTACTTCGGAGTTGCGATACGAATCCCGCAGCGATTGGTTCCCCAAAGGTTGTAAACTGTTAAAAAACTGTTAAAAGAGGTCAATGTGAAGGATGTGTGTGTTCCAAATGCAAAGAAACTTGTGTGCGACGCCTGAAAGAAGAGCTGCGGTTCGCACGAAGCAGAATCGCTGATTTTAAGACGGATAATAAAGCCTTGAATGAGGAACTAGTGGAGTTGAGATCCAAACCGCCTTTGAATGTACAAATAGAAATTCCAGTGGCTCGTGTCATGTATAAGGAGAGTCTATAGGGCGACATGTAGCAAAAATGACTATAAGTTGCATGTGGAATGCTTACCGAGCATCCGAAGGACCAATTAAAGCGTGTATGGAACTCTGGATACAATATTTTCTCATGTAGATACATACGATTTAAACGGAATGAGTTTGCCATGGTGGAGATCCACAATCTCCAACAAAAATAATAATAATTATAGTAATTATTAAGTAATAAAAACTAAAAACTATGAAAACCTACTTTAAACAAAGGTGATATGAACAAATGTAGAAGACATGGTGCTCGGGACGAAGACACATCTTATACTGGGATCAGCCTATTATGACGGATAAAGCAGCTGATCTTAACCGCACTGTGATCCCCATAATAGACGAAGAAAAGAAAATATCTCTATAATCGATATTGCAATTCCTTTTACTCCTAATTGGTTGGAATTCGAAGCGGAAAAAATCAGAAAATTAGAGAACTAGGCATTTGAATTAAAGAAAAAACCTTTGTAAGTTGGCACGAGGTCTCCCATATTCCCTTGCTCAAAAGTTCAAGGAGTCGTCACCAGGAACCTTGATGAAATCTGAAGAATTTACGTATCAAAACTCTGATATGTATCACGAATCTGGTTTTGAAAAAGCTGCTAATGAGATTCGTTGCCAAAAAATGGAAACTCCATTTAGACTTCATTCCGACACATTACAACCTTTCACCACACACTCGAGGTAAACATGAAGTAAATATATAACAACTACAGTCACATGTACTAGAAAAACATCGTGTAGGTACTCGCAAAAGATAAACATACTGCACCATAATGTTCAATCTCTCTCAAATAAATCTAAGTATACTCTACAGAGCAATTTAAATCAAATGGATGATCTTTAATTTACAGAACATTGGTTATTTCAAAGTGGACTTTGTATTTTCCTACTTCCAAACTTTTACCTTGCAGGCTATTATTGTAGAGAAAAGGAATCGCATAAAGGTCTTGCCTATGGAGGTTCTTGCATTTACGTTAGAAATAATTTCGATTCTATCTCTTTGGCGGAATGAAATATGCATTCCATTGACGTTTTTGAAATATCTGTAGTACATCTTCCTACGCTAAAAATTACATTACTTTGCATCTACAGGACTCCAACAAAGAGAGCAATAGATTATTATTTATTCTTAAAAAACTGGAGATAACACTAAACAACGACAGCAATCGCTCTTTTGAATTTATTGTTGTATGTAAAAATTTTAACATTGATTTTCTGGTCGAATCTTGCGAGAAAGAGTTTCTCAACATAATTCATTCCTGCAGTTTATATATTACAATAAATGTACCTACACGGATAACACTAAATTCAAAAAAAGACAATCAATCAAATAATAATCAACATAACCACTACCTGACATGAAATTCAAACATAAAATTTAGGATACATTTATCACCATGCACAAGTTCTTGCCATTATAAGACATGCGAACACTGACACAATAAATAATAAACGTATAATGAGATTGTTTACAAAAAGTAAAATAAAATTATTCATCAAATACTTGCCGCAAGGATCATGGGACGCGGTTTAAAATACTGTTCATAAAGACGAAAAATATAACTATTTTTTTCGCGCTTTCATTTCAATTTGCTTGCACTTGCTTTCCTCTGCACAACACTTTCTTTTCTCAAAAGATTCCTCTCTTTCATTTTTAAGCATCATAACGTATCTCAAGGATTCCTACTCTACTTTAAAAAATACAAATCATTGTTAAGAAAAGCTATACGACACGCTAAAATCATGGAACATGATCAGGGTATTTTGAACTCAAATAATAAAACAAAAGCAATATGGAATATAGTAAAAAAAATCTACCAAATCAACTGGAAACCTAGTAGAGAAAGTTGTTTTAAAAGATAACGATAGAAATACGAACGATCCGGCAAACAGTGGCTTGTCTCTTTAACCAATACTTTTCGAGAATTGATGTCGATCTCACGAAGGGTCTTCTGCGCGCCCTCCATTATACACCCGTTATCTCAGATATTTAGTATATATCTCTATGCACACACATTTCCGAGATATTTTTACAACAGCCAAGATAGGGCCGGTTTTCAAAAAAAGGTAACTGAAATAAAATTCAAAATTATCGGCCAATTAATCTTATACAGTTTTTAAAAAAATGACAGAGAAGTTTTTACGTACGAATTAAAACCTTTCTTAGTTACACGACGCGTTTTCAGATTGCCATCATGAGTTTCGAAAATCAAAATCTACGTAAATAGCCATTTTTTTCTTAAAGATATCGCCTTATCCATGAATGAAAACGAATAATATATCGGAATATTTTTAGATCTGGAAATCGAAAGCTTTTGACGTCCTTGATCATAGCATTTTACTTTCAAAATTACCTTCGTATGGAATTCGTAGTATTGCCCTAGAATGGTTATGTTCGTACCATAAACAACGATCTCAAAGAGTAGAAACACCATACTGGGATAATGGAACATTATGTACACATCTTTCTGATTTTTTTCCAATTGCATGTGGAGTATCGCAGTGATCAATTTTAGGCCCTATTCTCTTCCTAGTAAACGTGAAAGATACGCCCTCGACAATCAGAAACGGATAAACCGTCCTGTTTACGGATGATACGAAAATTCTTTGCAGTAAGGAAACCGTCCAAGAAATAGTACAATATCAGATATTTCACATTGGTTCCACAAAAACAAATTAATAGCTTTTGAAAAGAAAACAGTTTCAACGCAGTTTTCCACTTCAAATAAACAATTCTCTAAGTTATTGAACATGAACGGTGTGGCTGATGTTGAGGTTACAACATTTTTATGTTTTCAATTCTGTCAAACCTTAAATGGAACATCCACATAAATGAATTTAACACTAAATAAAGTTCCTTATGCTGCGCGTTTAGAATTTTTACATATTGAGTCAGCCTTCATACTGCTCGTTGTGTATGTTTCACAATTTTTGATTCCCACATAAGATTTGGTACATAATTATGGGGAAATATATCTTTTAGCTCCCAGACTTTTAGATTACAAAACATAATTGTACGAACATTGAGCAATCTTACCCACGTGATTCTTGTAAGCCTTTCTTTATTAACCTAGATATTTGACCATTACCTTGACTCTTTATTAACGAATGAGTGGTTTTTGTCAAAAATAACTTACTCAAGTGCGGTAATATATTTTCAGAAAACGCGGATGTATATAACTCTAACACTCGACGTAGCAATCATATTCATTAGATGACAGTATCAACAGCTTACTACAAAAAATTCACATTCAATACAATTGTTTTTTACGTAAATAAATACAAAGGAATGAACAAATAAATGTTTTTATACATCAAAAAAGTATTTCAAGACAATAAGTCAACTAATATTTTTTTTATTTTAATATCTATTCTGTTCTTAGGATTTTATAAATTGTAACAATTACGACTGTATAATTTAATCACATGAAGATTCGAAATTTGATAATTTACGCATTAAGATTTTCCACTATTAAAAATGGCATGAAAATGTCAAAAGGATGATTAATTTGCTTGTGGTAGTTCCTCTATCTCTGAAAGAACAATTACTTTGCCTTCTCGCCAACAGAAAGCGCTGTCCGTTTCGGCAGCAGCGCACATCCTCTACATACCAACAAGCAATTCCCGGGACATTGCAGTTGGTATACAAAAGGACAGTCTCAACAGTTGTTCGTGGAGTTGCTACTAGATGTCGTAGCCAATGTATTGTTAATACAGTATATCTCAAGAAAAGTGCCACTCATCATTAAGTTGTTGCTTCCTAGACTGCAGGGTGAACCCAATTCTTTCACCACGACGACTTGCAACACGATCAATTCTGCAGCACACTCGCAAAGATCAAATCAGTTTATGAGAAGATATCGAAATGTTCTCCTTCACTTTCGTTTCATTTATAGGTCCTACAAAGACGTTGCAATGACTATTTATTAAAATTTGACTTGCTTTTGCTACAAGTGATAATATTTTTTACAGAAGCACCGTAATTGCTTTGAAACAATTTTTCAGTATGTTGTTCGACAAACGCTCAATTATCATCAGGAGATCTCGCCAGCGAATGACGTCAGCAAATAACTGAAATATTATAACAGGAAATATATTGCAGCTACGAGTGTGACAAAACATACACACATATTATCCTTATTCAAAGTCAATCGGGGATAGTGCTTTTTCATTACCTTGAGAAAATAGAAGCAAATTGCATGTTGTATTTTCAAAAGGAACGTATTACTCTTTATCGATAACCTGCAATAGATTACGCATTTGAACACAGATCCTTGTTAACTGTGAGCGAAGACCAAAGGGGATGAGTTGTAAGAGAAAGAGATGGTTTTGTGACAAAGAGGAACAGCTCTGTCCCTCCGTGCCCGGACGGCCGACAAAGGAAATGGCACGACCGTTTTCGGGCGCGTCAACCATATAGGTTATTCGTCCTGTGTGTGTAATGCATGCTATATCCCGGAAGTGGTGGTGCTCTCTCAGTGGACCGTGAGATCTGGTGGCGACCTAAACGTACGCTAGCGGAGCGTTTGGTTCCACTATAGCAAATTAATAGATAATGAAAAGAAGACCGTTTCCAGCAGTTTTCCATTTCAAATAAACAATTTTCTACACCACTGAAAATTAACGGTGTGCTATTGACTGATGTTAAGCTAACAAAATTTTTAGGTATTTCAATGCAGTCAAACCTTAAATGGCGCGTTTAGACTTTTTGCAAAAATATTGAGTCAGCCTTCATACCCACGTGTTTTTTGTAAGCCTTTCTTTATTACCTAGATATCTTACCATTACCTTGTCTCTTGATTAACGAATCAGTTGTTTCGTCAAAAATTACTTACTTAAGGGCGGAAATATATTTTCAGAAAACGCCCTTGTGTAACTACAACACTGCACATAGTAATCATATTAATCAGGTGTTTATCTAAAAACATTTAGTACGCAGCAAATATATTTGATTGACATTTTAAATTGTGTATCAACTGTATTTTTTCACGACATCTGCTATGATAGTCAACAAGAAAATAAAGAATTCCTGAATAACAAATATATTGTTCGTTTTTGAACGGCGGGCTTTGCTCTTCTCTCAATATGGGATGTGTCATTTCTAAAAATTAATTACTCGTAATACACGTCTCACGTGACAAGAGGTCACTCGTTATTCGTCCAGCAAGTTCTTAAAACTAGTATTTCTTAATTTTATGAAATTAACGTATGCTAATAATTTGCTACCAATTCTTTGAATAGGTAGCTCGGTTTGTCAAGAAAGCACTGTGACTTCTTTCAATGTAGCATTGATTTATTTCAATAGCAAATCCCCTTCTGACTGCGAATTTGATAATTAGTCCCTTGTTTTTTGTTTGTGGGTTTACAAGCTTCCTACCGACTAAGGTGGCGCAGGGTTTCAACTGATGACACTACAGTACCTCCTAGGTTTCGAGTTCCTACGGTGCGGCAAGATTTTCGAACCTACCTACAGAGCTAGTGTCAAAATAGAATTTAGCTTCATTAATTTATTTTCATTAAAATTTCTGAATATTTGAAACTTCCAACAGTTCCTTGATCCCCCTCAAGCCACTAAATTATTGAAGATGCAGTGTAGTGCATGTGTGTGTATGTTTGTGCTTATGTTTAAGAAGAGAAAGGAAGAGGGGTTAGGAAAGAAAGTTCACATGTGGCCATTTGTGAAGAAACTGCTCCGGGATTCGCCTGATATTGTTTGAAAAAAAACACAAAAAACTACTGATCAGATCGTCGCTAGAATTCTCTTTCAGTCATCAGCTGAAATCTACTTAGTTATCTAGGTAGTTTCGGAAATGTACCACCGTTGGAACTCCAATCTTAGATCCCTTTCAGAGACGCTGCAGCGATGACAATTTTTTCCCTGAGTCATCTCAGTCAGCGAGTATTTAGTGTCCTTGAGCGCTTCAATACTTTGAACAGTAGTTCCGTGCGAATAGTACATGTTGTGGCAGAGAAAATGTAGTGTTCTTCCAGTGGATCGAGAGATCCGACGCCGATCCGCGTCGATATTGGTAAGATACTTGGTTGCTGATTCTAGTTTATTTATCTAGAGATGAAGGTCACTTGTCTTGTTAAATCGAGTTGGTATTCATATAAAACGATACGGTAATGATGTCTGGATATTGTCGGTTAGTTTCCTATTACGTATTCCGAAAATAATGTCCACCATCTATTGTTTCTTTCAATATAACTTTCAAGTGAAACAAGAGAAGGCATACAATCAATTGACACTTGTTTCGAAAATATCGAATAACATATCCACTTACAGAGACAATCAGCTTTCAACTGTTCAAACGTGGACATTGTAAAGCAGGCTACACCGACCAGGTCCAAAGAGAAGGCAAGAAGGGAGGTGGGTGGGAATTCATAATTACACCGGTTTTCTAGAACTCGCGTTGTCCAACACAAAGTCTAGATTGGGCGGGGATCGAGCCCGTGCCTCAGCGTTAAGGTGTCGTACTCTAGTCATTGCATCTCGAGACCCCATACCTCAGGCTCAGGGCATCACGTGATGTCAATGTAGTGCCTCTGACCGGGAGGTCCTTGGATTCGAGTACCGATGGCGGGATCATGGGCGTAGCTAGGCTGGTGTGACGGGAGCATCGCGAGGATCCCCCGAAGTAAGGTGCTCTTATTAAAGACCCCGCGGACATCCATATTCGCAAAGAATAAAACAAATGCGCCACATAATTATTTTTTCAATTTCACAAATGTTCTTATACCAATACCGTATATTTTAAACTTAATTTCACGTTTATTGCAATCCGGTACCCTATTTCGACTTCTTTTGCATCGGGGCATCCGATAACCTAGATACATAACTGCTTAGGATGTTTAGAGTACTCAGCAAATTATATCCACGTATTCACAACAATACTCTCTCGTGGAAGAAAGTTCTCCCTCCAAGACGCATTGGAGAAATGTTATGATCCATTAAAACGCTCATCATGTTGCAACTTTTCAGGAGAAAGGATACATTAAATAATTCTCACGCGTTTTATTTTATCCTGTCAAATGTGTCTGTGTCAATCACTGTGAGAGCAGTTAATTGTTTTTTAAAGTATTTTCAACTCAATAACTTTTATGTGGTAAGAATTTGTATTTAATTGTTGACCTGTTTCCTTCCTCTTCAGTGTCAGAACCGAGTTTAAAGAAAATCGAGTATAAAATCATAAATGAAATAAATTTTACAAAATACTAGTTAAGAATATTATATTTGTTTAGAACAATAATTTATTCTAGGAAATAAATATTTGTGTAGAAACAAATGATTAAATTTATTACAAATTTGTAAAAAGGCCAAGCACATGGCTCAGCTTTTTTAACTTCCTGCATTGATTTATAAATTGTATCAGCTCTTTATTTTGTTGATATGAAGTTCAGCCTGACGTTTAGCGCTGTCACACAAACTTGTACTCTTAATTTTTGCACCAAACTCTTCACATTTGGAGCAAACATCCACAGCGAATATAAGTTTTAAATTTATTTAAAAATTGAAATTAAAAAAGTGTATCGCATGCATGATATCGCATACCCTACATGCAGAAGCGCATCTAGGTATTCAGGTACTCATCGCAAGCATAACATTTGCGTCCCTTTCAGGATACTTCAAATTAGAGTTAATTGTTTTACCAGAGCCCCTGTGAGTGTCTCCCATGACTCATGCCGTGTCTGTCATACCGTAGATACGCCACAACATGCATGCATAACGCATGCATGCAAACATTCAAAATAAAAATTAATGTTCCGAGGAGTAAATGAGCATGTCAGTGTTTTACCCCTCCCTCCGCAGTACAGCTACCTCCATCTTGCAATTTACAGCCTAAACACTCATGACATGATTCCTTTTTTCATAGTACAATTTGCCTTTCATTAAAGAACAACTTTCCCAAATAAAAAAATGCATTTTTAACTTGTTCCCTTTCTCCTCAAGCTAATTCAATTGTGTTAAAAGGGGTCGACAAAAAAAGTTTGGGAATATCTGGGCTAAAGGATAATGAAAGAGAGGTACGTCATCCGGGTAAATTTGCAAGTTTCTTTAATCAATTCTTTTCGAAACGCACACATAGTGTTCATATAGTGTTCATACATTCATATTCACGTGAGTGTTATGAACAAATATAACATTCTTAAATAGTATTATATACAATTTCTCGTATTAATGATTTAGTACCCAGGTTTTTCTTCGTTCGCATTTGTTGAGCAACGTACGTTCAGGACGAAAATTAAGCTTTTCATTCTTTTGTTAAATAAATAATTATGTTTGACTGTTATTTTTCTTCTAATAACCTACGAATTTCAGACCCGTTAGAATTATATTTATAGCCCTCTGACAGATCAATCATACCTAGAGTGTGTGCATGCTAACCAATATAGCGCAGGCTGTTGCATCGTCAACAGCTCGGCACTTAGGTTAAAGATTCTATATTACCTTAAAAGGACCAACTCTTGTTCGCGATTAGTGGTGGTTGAACTCGCACCAATTTACCCCACAAATGTCAGTGTTTATGGTGACAAACCCGCGTGTTAGAATGACGCAAACAAAACCTGTCGAATTCGTATTTTCTTCGGAACACGGGTCATGGATGACGTATCTTCAACGCTTTTGAGGTGGGTGCTTGATTGATTAATTAGTGATTCCTGGTGTATCAACACATAATGCCTGGAGGAGAATCGTGGCAACCGGCTGATCTGATCGGCAGTTTTCCGAGGTTTCTCCGATCAACACCAGGCGAATGCCGGAGCAGTACCCTAACAAACGTGCCACGAACCGCACGTGATCTCACCGTACTCTTTCTTGTCCTATGTCACCCCTTACACATACACTTACAATAACACTCACTACACTACCACGCATGTCGGGAGACCCGTAAGGAGCTAAGAGCTTGTCCCAGTTGGTGCTGGTGGGCGATACCTGGTTGGGGTAAAACCCCGCTAGCCGACGCCCATGGAGCGGGGAAAAGATCACAGCCTCCTCCCGAGCGAAAAAACATGCACTTCACTAATGGGACTAATGACACTGGTAGTTGACGTGCCCGGAATCATTAAACAATCAATCAACTGATAATTAATTAGTTCCATAAGTATAGTGCATGTGTTTTTCTCGAGAGGAGGTAGTTATGTTACCCTGCAGAATGCAGATTCCCGACGCCGACCTGCCATCGGCTAGCGGGATTTCCCACAACCAGGTATCTTCAAGCAGTGGTACATCAACTCATCTGGGACAAGCTCTAAGCTCCCGAACGGCATCCCGACTAATGTGGTAGTGTAGTGAATGTGTGTGTGTGTGTGTGTGTAAGGAAGAGGTGATGATAAGACAAGGCAGATAGGATAAAAAGATTGTGCGCGGTTCATGGTCCATTTGTTAGGGTTCTGCGCCGGCATGCACCTGCTGATCGGAGAAACCACGGAAAACTACAGATCAGAGCTGCCGCCCGCTAGAAGTCTCCCGCAGAGCATGCCTGAATTCGACCCAGCTCTCTAGCTAGTGTCGAAAATCTTGCCGCCATTGGGAGTCGAACTCCAGGTCCGGTTAGAAGCTCTACAGTGCCATCAATTGATGCCCTGAGCCACCTCTCCTGGTATGAGGACGGTAAGATCGCCCATGGTGTCGCGGCGGCTCTTTGCCCTTCATTAGGGTGCTGCGCCGGATTTTGCTTGGTAATGAATTCCCCTCCAATCTGCAGCTGAATTTGACCTAGCTGTCTTGCCAATGCCAAAAAGCTGCTACAGTCGTGACCCGATCTCTAGTACCTCCAGACAGTGTCTCTACAGTGGCAACAGTTGTGGCCGTGGAGCCATTTCAGCCGGTAAGAAAAATCAGCCGAAATTTCAGTCTAAAGTAATACTTGTCTGCTGCATAACTGTTTGTGTACGATTCGACTCTACACATATAATCAAAAACGAACATATTTATTGTAGAAATGTTCTGTGTGTTGCACCCAAGGTAGGTGACAAGGGCTAGGGTGGGGATGGTGAGACTTCAGTTCCCCGCCCCCAAAGCCGATGATACATATTAGAAAATAATGTTTTTATTACTTTTCTATAGAATGGAAAGTCATGAATGTGGACAAATAAAAATAGATTTTATATTCAGTATTAAACATTCTGTATTAAACCAGAGATGTCACTGGAAAGTTGTTTCTCAAAAATAAAGTTTGATTTTCTTATAAATTTATAATGTTGATATACAAAAAATAGCACATGAAACTCGTTTATATGTTGCTTTATCGCATTCGTACATATCTGAAAACTTGCTCACGTTGCTCGTTTTCAAAAGATGTACTCATTCAATAAACTTAGCAGTATAAACTAATTGCATAAACTATCATTTCTGATTAGTAAAGTTAACAAGGGAATCTCTTTGGTAATGTCTGTTAAATAAATTGATCAAAAATCTACGTGTTTAGTTTCTAACCCTTACTTCCAAAGAAAAAAAGGAGAAATTGTAATAGTGCCCTGAAAACGGTGAATTTTTAAATTTCATATTATTCGATACTATTTTTGTCTGCTCGAGGAATTGCCGAGCACAAGTGATTTTTATCACTCAGCGAAATTATTCGCACATGTCTAGCTGCGAATAAATTTCGTCAATTTCCTTTCGTGGCGAGAACAAAAGTATTCGGCTGCCGCTACCCGACGCCTTGAGCGCTGGAAATCGGAAGCGCGAGGCACAAGTCGTCAGCAGCCAGCGCTATGAAGAGGCTGCGTCCGATTTCGGCGCCAGCGGCGGAGCGAGGCGACGGCGCGGAGCGAGGCAACGGCGCTGAGCGAGGCAACGGCGCAAGGCGAGGGCGCGGGGCGAGGGCGCGGGGCGAGGGCGCGGGGCGAGGGCGCGGGGCGACGGAGCGGGGCGACGGAGCGGGGCGACGGAGCGGGGCGACGGAGCGGGGAGACGGCGCGGGGTGACGGCGTGGATGTAGATATGTTTTCAACCAGTGATTTATATATTCTTATCTTATTTTGAAATGGTGAATCTTTTTACAAGTTGCAGCCATTTTTTACAGCTCATTGGTACATACGAGAATAAAATTTAATGATAAAAATGTTGGTGCGCTTTTTGAGAAAAAAATTCTTAAAAATTCCTCATTTTCAAAATTACATTAAAATGTCTCTTATTTTTGCAAAATTTCACATGAACTTCTTAAAATATCTGTCTTTAGAAAACAGATTTCATTAACGAAAAAAGTTTTTATCATCAATATTGTTGTTGTGAAAAAACACGGGAAAAAGGAAACCTGTCGCAATTTTCGGAAAGGGAGTTCAAGGAAAATGAGACCTAAACCATTCTCTTAAACATTCTTTCCGATATCCTAGAAAAAAAATGTATGCTAAAAATTTGGAGGGGTTTTGGATAAAATTTGAAAATTGTTGTTGATGCCTCTCGTGAGCCCCCCACTCCCCAAATGAAAAGATTCGTTTCAACTCACAGGAATGTCAATGCTACTTTGAATTTGTATTTTGTTGTTTTCAAAAATTACGCAAATGTAATTTTATTGAATCTCTCGTGCCG
Source organism: Gryllus bimaculatus (assembly GCA_017312745.1). Taxonomy (NCBI): domain Eukaryota; kingdom Metazoa; phylum Arthropoda; class Insecta; order Orthoptera; family Gryllidae; genus Gryllus; species Gryllus bimaculatus. The sequence continues at coordinate 5,519,428 of BOPP01000083.1, forward strand.
TTAATATTTACATTACCAGAAAATTGTAGATATTATTGTTTTTGTAAGTACAATTACTTTCCTTAATTTCGTATGCATTTAATTGAAAACTTAAAATCTTTGGGTAAAAATTACTTTAAAAATGCGCCTTTTCAAAAACGCTGAAACATTTTCTAAAAAAGACTCCAATTTTTTTCAACGCAAATTTCCAAATGGAACAATGTTTTACACTCTTATAATATTCTTAACATGTTTCAGCTCTACCATTAGAGAACCGAAAAACTGAGACGTGAAAAAAATATGCTTTGGGCAGCGATGGATGGTGGATAGGAAGGCGTGAGGAATAACCGAAAAGCTAGGCCAGGCCAAATAAAGAAGAAAACTAGTACGAGAAAGTCTGTGCCATTCTGAACCATTACTAAATTCAGGATCACGGACATACAAATCATGTTTTATGGCTACACCTATTGTCAAATGAAGAAATTGGTTATGCAGGAACAATAATAAATCACTTTTTCGTTGTCAAGGCCTAGCAATAAGTTTTTCTGCCAAAAATTTTGTCTTCCGGCGCACGATTAAAATACTTTCTCTTCTTACAAAGTCAAGGCAAGGAAGTACAAAATGATGCAGGTCTAATTTTCGTTTAATGGTTCGAAATTTAGAAAATTGGGAGTTGGAAATAATGGATGAGATAATTAGTGTTAAGCGTGGGAAAAGAGATTATGACTGAGTGAATGCATGTTGTAGAGGTCTCAAAGAGTAGAAATACCGTACTGGCACGAACGGACGTTATTTACTTATCATTCCAATTCTTTACCAATTGAATATAAAGTCCCGCAAGGTTCGATCTTATCCTCTTTCTGTTATACGTAAACTATATGCCCTCATCTATTAAAAACAGAAGAACAGTTCTCTTTGCCGATGTCACGAATGTTCTTTGCAAAACGAAACAATAAATAGTACGATTTCAGAAATTTCAAATTTGTTTTGTAATAACAAATTAATAGTTAACGAAGCAAAAACAGTTTCAATGCTTTCTTGTATTTCAAGTCAGCAACCGCATGCTCCATTGAAAATTAACAATATACAATTAGCTGATGTTAAGGTAACAAAATTTCTAGGTCTCTCAATTAAAGTCAAACCTCAAACGGAATGTCCATATAACAGACTTAAACACTAAATTAAGTTTATTACGTTATGCATTCAGAATTCTTTCAAATTCCGTCAGCCTTCATGCAGCTCGTTGCGTGTATTTTGCACATGTGCATTCCCGTCTGAGATATGGCATACTATTCTGGGGAAGCTCATCATGTAGTACCCAAAACTTTAGATTGCAAAAGAATATTATTAGAACAATAAAAAATGCCATCCGCGTTACCCTTGCAAGCCTCTCTTCATTGAGCTCGGAATCTTACCATTACCTTGCCTATTTATTTACGAATCTGTAATTTTTGTCAACACCGACTTACTTAACGGCGGGAACATATTTTCATGCAATACTTATATTTATGATTACAACACATGACGTAGAAATCATATTCTTCAAGTGTCAATTATCAACAGCTCAATATCAGAAATTCACATACATGTACGTCACTTTACAACGCACTTCCAGATGACATTAAACATTTGAAGTCGGTTCACAAATTTAAGTTCAAAGTAAAATATTTTCTGCTGCAAAACTGTTTCTATGAATTAGAGACTATACTGATTATCAAAGAGAAAAAGTATGTTTACTTCAACAAAACCGTGACTTATAATTAATTAGTTCACGTTTGTATTGAATATTTTTTTAAAGACTTAATATGCTTGTAACAAATAATGTACTTCAGCTTCCGGGTCAATGACCCCCATATCGATCAAGTTTTTGTCCAGTTTTCGGCCATCCGGAACGGCTTTTCCAATTAATGCCAGTCCCAATTTCCTTATTGAAAACGAGTCTTCTACGCATACCTATCTTGCGATGATGTAAAGTGTATTTTAAGTTTTTACTGATAAAGAATTTGATGTCAAGACCCCGGCATCTTCAAAAGGCAGTAATTTCACGAATCGTCTCGTAAACCTTTACACAATGCATCGTTCCACAGAGTGTTTATCTCGCAACGAACACGTTGTGGACGAAAGAATGTTATTACCATTGTGCTCTTATTTGTACGTTGATGGTCGCAGAATGTGACCAGCGCTCAGCATTTGGAGGTCATACAGGTCATGACGCATCGCCCGAAAAGATGATAAGGCATGAAGGAAAGTTGTTTCGCTGCACGTTCTTAATATGCTCGGAACTAGTATCCACGCAAAAACCTTGCACGAAGAATGAATTCTAGTAGGTTTGGTTACGTATACGATTGGTACGATTAAGTACGTATATGATTGGTATTAGTATTGGTACGTATACGGTTTGGTATCGTAGTTCCTCGCGTACTAATGCGTTGCTTGATCCTTAATGTTCTGAAAAACCTGTCTTCCATTTCAGCAGTACCATATCTACCACATGATTTGCTGCCTCTTTGAACTTTCCCGTATTAATACGTACATACGGAGTAATATACTTAGTATAGGGAAAGTTATGTAATGCTGAGTAAAATCGATTTTGAGATTTCAACGGACGTACACGTTTTGGGGACTCCTGATACCGAAATATTATTTTTTTTAAACGTCCGTCTGTCTATCAGTCTGATTGTGTGTCTTACTGTCCACCTGTCCGTCATTCCGTCAGTCCGTCAGTCCGTCTGTCCGCCAGTCCGTCTGTCCGCCAGTCCGTCTGTCCGCCAGTCCGTCTGTCCGCCAGTCCGTCTGTCCGTCCGTCCGTCCGTCCGTCCGTCCGTCCGTCCGTTCGTCCTTCTTTCCGTCTGTCCGTGATTTTTCACAAATTGAAGAAACTTCTATCCATCGGGCTCGAGTCGAAACTTTGAGGTTTTAAAAAACATTCTTTATAATTCGGGGGTTCTTTACATGAAACCCCACGGATATTTTCATTTTTTTTCTCAAAAACGGTTCCAATTTTTTTCTTTACATTTCTTGTAAGAATAGAGTAAATTTCACGTATAACGGTGGCATACGTAAGATTGTCATGGTTATCTCTGAGTTTTCGAAAATTGCAAAATTGTGAATTTTATTTCGGCGTCTTCCTAGAACTACAAAATCAAAGATAGAGATGTTTCCTTGAAATAAAATTTGTTGTCCATAATTTGTTCTTTCATTAAGGTCATGTACATTTTTGAACATTTTAGTAGTTTTCGCGCAATATTCCGTGCAATTTGTGCAATTTCAAAATATTAGAAAAACAAGATTTTCTCAAAAATTGCTCCAATGTTGTTCTTTACATTTTTTGTAGGGATAGTACTCAATGCACTCTATAAGATTAAATAAACGCCATTTGGTATATTCTTTTGTTTTTTCAAAAATTACAGAAATATATTTTTTTACTAGCTTCCCACGTCGTTAATGTTTACATTTGTGGTGATTTGTCAAAATTATTCATTTACAAGTACATGTTTTTTAAATGACATCTGATGAAGTTTCTTGAAATTGGTAAAACTTTCTGTGAAAACGAGCGAGAAAATTCCGCTTTCTCAGAAACTCTAAAATGCCATTTTCTCAAAAATGGCTCCAAATTTTTTCTTCAAACTTTTCCAACTGATAGTGGTAATTGCGCTGTTACAAACGACATACAATTCATTTTGCGGTATTCTTTCGTATTTTTAAAAATGACACAGCTATTTATTTTAAATATCTCTCACACCGTTAATATGCACGTTTCCAGCAATTTTTAAACACTCCTGGATTTGTAAGTTGAACTTCTTTAAACGAATTTAAATAAAGGTTTTCGAAAACTCAGACATTTTATGTGAAAAGTAGCTTCAAATTTCACATTTACAGGAACGCTTCAACGCCATTTCCATAAAACCGGCTCCAAATTTTTCCATGAAAATTGCCCTTGATGACGAGGTTTTACTCGTTAATATTCTTAAAGTAATATTTCGGTTCTACTACTAAGAAACAGAAAATCGAGAAAATGTCAAAGTGTTAAAATGTCAAAGAAACTTTAGGTTGTCATAGATGCAGCTGGCATGAGAATGACGCAAGACCATACTCCAGTACATACGAATGAAACTAGAAAACTTTATTACGAGAATATACGTCACATTCTGTAGCACCACCAGTTAATAGAAAGCTCTATGTATTCCAATGCTGGATTTTAATGTATCTACATGTTGTGAAATGAAGTTTTAGTAACTTGCTAACTTCAAATTACGAATTATACTCATTTCCCCCATCTTCAATATTTCAGTTGTAGGTTGACACCTCCCCAAAAAATTAATCTTAAAATTTTCTTAAAATCAGGGATTTCGAAGACCAACAGACCTGTACCATTCCCTTAAGCGAATTTTACACTATCCAAACACAAACTTTAATCAAGAAAGTTTCGAAGTCATTTTTGAGAAATGTTTTAAAAGTTTGAAAATGTTTTGTTGCTCTATAGAAAGTATCCAAAAATCTAAATATCCGTTTCAAATTCCCAAAGCCTTGAATTCATTCATATATATCGGGGAATATATATTTTGGAGAATATTGGCTCAACGGTTTAGGTCCTAGCGTTGACCAAAAACATAAAGGGAGACGGTGTGACAGGCAAACAGACATTTTGTTGTTCATAGATTTTTCGGTATCAAAGACCTATAAAACAGGGATTCAGTCTACACCACTTGTTAGTGGAAGTAATTAACTATTAACAGGAACTGTAACAGAAAAAATGCCTTTATTTCGCGCAAAATGACATGATCCCACTCGTATTTTTGAGAGAATGAACATGAACGAATTTGAAGATCTGTTTAAAGAAAATATTTCACTAAGGAAACAAATCACTGAAACACGTGTCTTGCGAGCGGGATCGAGCAAGACAGGACGATCATACGGCTGGTGATGTAAACTGGACGAAATTATTAGCTGAACTAGTAGGCGACAGAAAGACGTAAAGCCAAGCAACAACGAGCCCCAAGTGGAGCTCAGATGGATTGTGAATTGCATTTAACTAAAGCGCCATCTGGTGCTCTAGCACTATCCACTGGAGTTACAACACCGTGAACAGCACAAAAACTTTCTCAATGAAAACACTTAAGATGTGCCAACTTCCATGGAGATCGGTCAAACGCTGTTGGAGTTTATAGATATTGGATATACCAACATCCGTTTTACTTTCTCGCCTAACAAATACTTCGTAAGAAGAGAAAGTTATGTAATCGTGCGTGAGAAATGGCAAATCGTAGCCAAAAACTCTTATTGCTGGGCAATGGTGACGAAAAAAGCGATAAATGCTGATGCTAAATTTAGAAAAAAATCCTCTAACACGCGATGTATCCAGAAACCAAATTTTATTGGGTCTTGATACAAAAAATCGATTGTCGGCAACAGTCTTCGTATAGAGTAACGGACGCGCAACACAATGGTGCAAGTCTCATCATTAAAATCCTTTTTTTTTTCGAAAATCGCAAAAGTACAATTTTTGGCCGTCTTTCTACAACTACACTGATGTTTGTGAAAATTGCATCTCCCAGAAAGACTGGTCGGAATCAATTAAAAAACCAGTGGATGTGTATAATAATGTGTCAATAAGAAGTGATTAAATTTGCATAGAGATGGCGTGCACGTTGGCCTAGCAGCGCCCTCCTTTGTGCGACAGACCAGATGAGTGTTACGCCACACTCTGTCGGTGGAGAGCAGTCAAACAACGTGGAACGTGCAAGCAAGTGTCAGTATGCTGCGTCGACGTCAAAGGGTACAATGTCAGCATCCGAGTGAGTTTGACCGGGGCCGAATGAACGGTCTCCAAAAAGCGGGTTTGTTGGATCGTAACATTGCGTCTCGAACGGGGCGCGCTACTATGACAATGATGTGTGTGAGGAACTAGTGGATACAGGAGGGTCGTACATATCAACGAACTGTTACTGGGCTACACAATGTGACCATAGCGCGAGAAGACCGCCATCTTGACCGTCAATTGCCGTAACCGACACAAAAGCTCGTCTTTGGAGCACTGCAACGGGTTTGATCATGTCTGCATCGACAGTTCGACGCCGTCTACTGAGGGCTGGACTGGTAGCCACATAGCACTGCGTCGGATTTCGTTGACCAGAAACCAACGCCTTAGACAGCAATGAGCACGTGACCGTGTTTACTGGGCGGCAAAATGTACAACTTTTGGATGAGCCCCGCTTCAATTTGTGCTACAGTGATGGCGGTGTACGTTTCGACGCTCCGTAGTGATCGCAATCTGCCAAACTGCATTGTTCCGCGCCATTGCGGACAAAAGCCAAGTGTGATAGTTTGGGGCACCATTGGCGACAAGGTGAGATCTCACCTCATACGTATTGAGGGCAATCTGAACAGCAACTACTGCATCAGGGAGGTTTTAGTGCCCGAGGTATTGCCACTCCTGCAAGCAGCTCTACGTGCCATTATACAGCAGGTCAATGGCGAGCAAGAGTTCTGCGAAGAACAACGTGTTTCACTGTTTCCCTGACCTGTATGTTCGCCTAACATGTATCCCATCGAAATATCTGGGATATGATTGGTCACCAACTTATTCGTTCTGGTCCTCTTGCAGCCACTGTCGATGATTTGTGCATACTCATAAAAAACTGCGTGGAGGTGTGGCCACAGCAACATGTCCGTTCTCTCTTTGAATCCACGCCACGACGTCTAGAGTCTCTGATTCACCAGAGGCCTGGCACACCATCATAAATACTAAAGGCTAAAATGCAGGTCGATTTATAATTCTAACAATTTTTATATTGTGATATTCTTAATCTGTGGAATTAATTTCATTATGATTGTACGTATCCTTGGCGTTGACATTTTTACAAACACCAGTGTATAATGTTGACGACAGAGATTTTTTTCTAAATTAAATCTGTTCCTTGAAGACAAATTTTGAAATAAGGTCATGTACAATTTTTTCGATAATGAGTAGTTTTTGCGTAATTTTCGGGGAAATTAAGGCAATTTTAAATTTTTTAACATTGTTTACTGTAAAATGGCCCTACATTTTCTCGCGTGTATTAAAGGACGAAAATCAAACAATCACACTGCACCAGTTTAACTGCAGTAATAAAATTTCAAATTCTTACAAATTCTTAAGAATTACGGAACACGTACATTACATTTTAGTACTAACTCCATACAATAGTTATCGTCATGGATATTTATAAAGCATTTAACAAAGAATAGAATCTTAGACCAACATTGAAACTGAAATAAATTGGTACTCCAAATTATTGAATTAAAACCATCAATAGCCTCTTTCAAAACAGAACGTTTACAGTCAAAGTAAATAACAACACATTCAATCCACGCAGAATCACATCTGGATTACACACTTTTCAACATATTCACAGACATTCCCACCATTTCACCCATGCACTTCATTCAATTTGCTGACGACATACTCTTTTTTATGTCCAACCACTTAAAGTACTTAATCTCTAAACAAATTTAAACACATCTAAATGAAATTGAAGACTGATTTATCAAATGGAAAATCAAATTTAACGCTACAAGTTCTACAACGCTGTAAAATCTATCTCAAATATATATCAATGATGAAATGATACAGAAAATCATATAACACGTGAACATCCATTGTTCATCTGTTTTACGATTAGTTATGATAAATGTCATTATCCTCAACGCATCCCTCAACACAGGCAAATTCTCAGTGTTTATATTTCACACAATTAGTGGGTGGAGCTGCAGATTCATTGATGTGGTTTAATATAGCTGTTGAGCACAGGCGGAGATGCTAAGATGACCACAAGATTCACAGTATGTTGATCAATTTCTTAGATTCTAATACTACGAGTATAACAAACACATCATAAGAAAATATATGCATAGTACGTACCTACGTTTATTTGCCAGAAGTTAAAAACAGAACTCCATTCTTCTCCTGTTTTCCGCTGTGTGAAATACTTGGTCTCCTGTTTTTCTGCGATCACGATGGTGGTGAAGAGAAGGGGTGAAATCTAAGAAAAAGATCATGTTGATCATATAAAATGTGTTAATATGCTTCGCAAGTAATTTAAAATAGAAACTTTAATAATGAATTCGACATACCTTGAATATAAATGTGAATCCATTCAAAAGAAGTCCTGGATTTAAGCCCCGTTTAAAATTATACAACATTTTTTATTTGTATCGTCACATTTTTATAGTTATGAAACAAAACAGTCTTCATATCTTCTCCCTCAAATGAGTATATTTACTTGAATATACTTCTAAAACAATAATAAGTTTTACATTCAAATTGAAACACTGGCATACTAACATCAATTGATTTTGCTGAGAAAAGCAGATTGATTGCTCAGAAATGTTGAATGTTTGCGCTCTGAATTCTGAACAAAAGTGAATGTATTTTTAAGGTGTTTACAGCATTTTGATTTTAAAAACAAAATACAAATTAACAGGGAGCCTTTAAACAATTCAGAAAGAAAGAAAAACGGCAATGGCAAATTCATAATACACAGGGGAAGTGAAAAAGCAAAAAAATATTTCCATGTATGTAGCAATGTCCACTCGTGAACAGGATATAACTGAAGCACATACATCATCGAAACTTTTCTCTTCTGTATCTTCCCAGGGGGGTCTTAAGTGATGCACACTTCTACTAATTCCATTCGAAAATCTTAAATAAACAAAATAAGTAACAGAATTCACTATTGAAAAATTCTCCACACGCACGACAAATGTGTGAAACACAACAATGATAAACAAAAACGTCATGTAGCAATTCTGAATCTTCACTCGCAAAGTCTTGATTGATTTTGCTCTTGGTAAGTCTTTAGAATCATTTAACAGAATGTGCAGAAGACAGTTTCTTCAAGTACACATCACGAATCTAAACTTAAAAATCTAAAAGTCAAGATACCATTGCTCTTCAGCATCTCATTTCAATGAGTTCTCATTGCATTTACCCTTGTGAAGGAACATCTGATAACAAAATGCAGAGGCTCTTCTGAGAAATTGTACACAAGCAGAAGACACACTCAATAAGAAATAGTAACATGCAGAGCTGCGAAGCAATAATATTCTTCATTTTTGTTCGGAAAGGCTTTCCCGAATTCACATTTCAAGTGTTTCAGAGTTATTGTAAAGAAATTGTAACGGAATATAACATTCATTTTTGATAGTAGTTCACACGATCCCTAGAAATGTTTGAAGTATAACTCCGAGCAGCTCAATATTGCTATTCTGCATTTTCCTCTTCAAAGATCTTATCTAATTCACTCACAGAAAAGTTCATGGGTGTAGGCAAAGAAGCGTAGAAATAAAGGTACAATATTTTTTTTACATTCTCTCACTACTCACACGCCACAGTCAAATCATAAAAGTATAGGTATTAAAAGAACTGTTATGTTGCTATTCTGCATGTTTTTGTACTGTCTTCATCAACTTCACTCTCCGCAAATCCTGAGGATGTCTCAAGAAAATGAGAATTAAAGGAACATACACTTCCGAAAGATCCTCTTCAAGGAGCAGAGTTTCATGCACAATACTCACTAATAGTAACGTAACGTTATTCTGGGGTCTCTTCCGGAACCTTCATCAAATTCACTGAAGTCTCGGAGATGTTCGGTAAAGAAATGAAGTAAAATAAGCATTTTTAAATACTTTTCATACACACAACAAATTTTTGAAACACAAGTAATAACAGTAATGTACCATTGCGAATCTTCATCGTCACTCACACTCATGGGATTCATTCTTCGAAAGTCAAGTGAAGAAAAGGAAAAGGAAAATCACTTAAATATTTAGCAGACTGTTCATATCCATCCGAAAGATTTGAGCAGTCTTAAATAGAGCAACATAACGTTGCTAAACTTCATCTTCTTTATCAGAGCCACTGTTTGAATGTTCGTCGACTCCATATCTGGAGCTCGGAGGTGAAGGTGAAGGTGAAGATGAAGGCGGAGTAGATTCTCTGAACAACGGCTCCCTGGCCTGATCATAATAGTAGCAGTTGTGAATCGCCGTTTCCAAAGAGGTGAGGGAGCGGTTGGAGTTATATGCATGGGCGGTAGGCCGCGTTGGATAACCCATAGGAAGAGGCGGAATCGGGAACGGCGGGGGCGGGCTCGGCAAGAAGATGGGGCGGGAGGCGGGATGCGACCGCAGGGGAGAGCTGGTGTAGCGCGGAGGGGTGGGAACGCGCTGGTACGGCGGTGGGTTTTCAGGCAGAGGGTTGGGCGAGGCTGAGCTGAACACGAACGAGTGGCTCCTCGTAGCCGGGGGCAGCAGCGCGGCCCGAAGACGCTCTTGCCTAGCCAGCGGTACCGCTTCCTCTCGCCGGTCGCCCTCTTCGCGGCGGCGAAACCAAGCACGCACACAGGGCCACGCCTGGTGGATGGACACGTAGGCCAGGCACATCATGGCGACGAGCGCGCAGCACACGATGAGGATGCGGAACACCAAGGGCAGCTTCTCGTCGAACGGCACCACCCCGACGATGAGCGCGCACCCGCCGAGCACCACCAGAGTGAAGAGCG
>BOPP01000083.1:5530765-5544503 GCA_017312745.1 Gryllus bimaculatus
TGTAGCAAATATTTTAGCTCAATCTATATAATGCAGATGCTCGGGCCTGTAAGATACGCTTTTCGCCGTGTGTGTGGGCTCATTCCCCGCGTAAGGCATACACGTTTCCCTCTGGTGATAACGGCAAGAAAGCCATTGGCGCGTACGGCAGGGGTTGTGAGCGTTGCAGCCTCTGCAGCGGGTTAAGCATTTCCGTGCATTTGTCTCCGACGATAATGAAAGCACGTTGTAATCGGAGAGCCCACAATAGATATCGGTAAAACGCGAAATATGGAAGCTCCCTGCTTAAATCATATTGAAATGGTGGAATACATATCACTCATAAGAATTGTGAAATTGTAAAAAAATAAGATTATATTAATTTATTCAACATTCCATTGAATTGATTGAAACGAGATATATTCTATGAATTATGTACTTGTTTCGATTCATCAGCATTATCTATACAGTGTTTCACACGTATATTTTCCTAGGTCAATATAGGAAGATATATGTATATGAAGATGAATTGTGACAGGTGGCTCAGGGCATCCACAGAAGTCACCACAGTGTCTCTGTATAAAAGGTCCCAGGAACGAGACCCGACGATGGCAGGAGTTTTGACCGTAGCTAGATAGTTACTAGGTCGGGTTTCACTGTCTCGAGCTATTCAGTCGTTGCCTGGAGGAGAATTTTAGTAGTCGGATGCTCTAATCAGTGGTTTTCCGTGTTTTTATCAATACCAGACAAATTCCGAAACAGTACCGACGGGCCACGGGAAGTGCGCGATCTTCCTTCCTCTTCCTTGACTTATCCTCACCCTTACACACACTTATACTTACATTCACTACCACGCATGGCGGGACACCGGTCTGGAGCGTAGTGCTTGTCCCGGCTGGGGTGGTGTTCTGCTGATGGGAGATACCTGGTTGGGGAAAACTCCGCTAGCCCAAAAAATCAGGTCGGTGGCGGATCTCACCATCGCGCTGGGATGGTGAGTATTACCGCCGTACAGGACTAATGACCTTACATGATGACGCGCACGAAATCACGAACCAGTCATTATATGAGGTTGAGATCTGCTCGAAAATTCAAAATGAGAGATGAGACGGGTTGAGGAAGGAAACATAGAGGGCGTTCGACGACCCGTTTAAGATACTGCTCCGCCATCCGTTTGGATGTCATTGGAGAAAAAGGTAGAAGCGATCGAGCAAGCCTCTCAACAACTCCGATACTAAAATTTCTTGACATCGACACGTTTTGTACTAAGGTTCTTTACTTTATTTATTTAATCTCTAAAAACGATTACAAATTGTGTTCGACATAAGAGGCACAAGTAGAATCTCTTCTCGTTTTCTTGAGCTCTAAAATCCTTACATAGGCACTTACACTCCATTTAAAAAAAAACAACAACAATTGTTGCGTCTATATCGACGCAACGCGTCTCGTAACTACTTAAGGAGCGTTGAGCGCACTGGAGTAATCCTCCGTTAATAAGGCTCTCTAGGGGCCGTGTTGTCAAGTCATGGCGACAGGTAGCGTCTTCCCGCTCACGTCCCGTACGTGCCTTGCATTATCTACCCATCGACCAGAATTTGTGAAGGAATAAGGATAGAGATAAGGTTTAGGACGGTTCACAGGGACAGGGACTAGTCCTTGTGACGCAAGCAAACTTGTTTTGTCGTAACAAATTTCACATGAGGTTCTACGGGATGTCTACGGGAATCTATCACGGAATCATTCTCCAAGTTTATGATGTGATAATAACAAATATTGGCTTCCATGTAGTGAAAATTATTAAATAAACTAAAAATATCGAAAAAATTGACATGTTCTAATGATCATAAATTCCATTGATATTTCCTTCCGACAGTTCGTCAGCTTGTCCATATATGAAAGCTTACGCCGGCAAAATTTTTAGTACGAATTGTAAGGCTCTTTGTTACTTTCTTGCTACGAAGTGGAAAGAAAGTTAATTAATGCTGCCCGAAAAAAGGACGAATTTTCGGCAGGAAAAACTTATTACAGGGTCCTGGTAACAAAAAATGGATAAATTCAGTTGCTAAATGTAGAAAAAAGTCCTCTAACTCGTAGTATTGCCAGAATTAATGTTTTGTTGGTCCTTCACACCGAAAAATCGAATGACGGTACAAGACAGTCTGTGAGTCCGTCCGTCTGTCAGTGAACAATGCTAGAGGGTAAACCGTTTAGCCGATTTGAAACCGATATTTTGAATTTTTGAGGGGGCACTTATAAGCCCAGGGACACTTTCCAAATTTTTAAAAAAATGGCTCCATTGTTTTTTATTTTATTTTATTGGCGTTAGTGTGAAGGACGTTTAAGAGAACAGTGCAGGTCTCATATTAGTTGAAAACTAAGTTTTTTAAAAGTGAAAAATTTCTAAAAATTTTCGTTGTCTTCCTACTACTATAATATTAAAGATAGAGATTTTTCTCTTGATGAAATCTGTTCCTTAAATACAGAATTTAAATAAGGTAATGTTTTCAAGATTTTGAGTATTTTCACGTACGTTCCCGTACGTGATATATTTTTATTATCCCGTGTAACACCGTGCCACAGAATCGTTCAGGCATCTCCATCAGAAGGGCAACGCCGCAGCTGAGACTAACTCTACGCTTCCGAGTGTACTCGTATTGCAGGGTAAGAGTGTGTGTCTTTGTGAGTAGAGAGAAAGGGACAAAGATAAGGAAGGAAATATAGTGCGGCCCGTGATTTGTTTGTTAATACACTCTTCTGGCATTCACCTGGTATTGACCATGTGAAAACACCGTATCAGGGGAACTTACCTATCAGAGCAGCAGGTGCTAGAATTTTCATCTATAAAATGGATGAATTCGAAGTAGCTATATAGCTGGGGTTGGAAACCCGCCATCGTCGGCACTTAAACCCTAAGATAACGTTGTCAAAATCTTTGCTCCGTCAGTGAATGTTGTCACTAAGCTATTTCAGAGACCGGATCCAGAGACAAATTTTGGGAGAGGGAAATACAAAATGTTTTGGTCGAATATGTCATTGCATATTTTGTAAAATGTCTCACGCTACACTCAGCTCATGCTGTGATAAGATTTTATTCGTTTTTCTGACTATCCGAAAACATTTTACTTGAAATTTTCGTGCCAAGTTAAAATTAATAGTGATTGAAAAAGTTTAGGGAGAGGGAGAATTTCTCTCTTTTCCCTCCCCATGGATCCGTCCCTGACAATACAACGCATATTTGGTGCGTGTTTTGTCGCAGTGGAAACGCTGTGGCGCAAACAGCAATTAATATGTTGACTGATATTGAAACTCGCACTCATTGGGTATTACAATTGCTTGGTACTGTATCTAAAGTAACGTAACATCGACTTATGTAGTATACCATAACTTAACGTAACGTAATATCAAAACGTGTCTTGTGCCTTGTTTTTTTACATTAATGTTTGTTCCAAAATTTATAAAGAGAATGTGAGAATATGAGAAATGGGCATTCAACTTTGGAATAACTCACTTGAAGAAATAATTGGCTTTCAAAAGTCGTAAATTCATAGCGTCAATAGTAAAGATATGGATATATGAACGATCTAGCCATTGAATTTGTTTACATAAACTCTACGATCCAGGAAACTAAACTGGGAGACCAAAATATGTACATAGTGCATAATTGTGCTTGTTTAATGAAGATGACGAAAACGCGAGACAATTTTAAGTTGACGAAAATCTTAGCACGGTGGCTGGATCCATGGAATTCAATCATTCATTGTACGCATGAAGACCTTAAAATAATACGTCCGCTCTCTTAATAATTTTTTTCACATTTTCGTAAGCACTCGTTCTTTACAGATATTCACGAAAGTCTTAATCGATTAAATGATTGTTCTTGTTCAAATAAACTGTTTCTGTTTTATCGACTACCACAACTAGAACATTTACCGTTTTGTATCGCTACAGAGACAAAGAGTGACGTGTTGCCCAACCTCTGAAATGAAAGCAATCATGACATACGATACTAACGAGTAATATGAGAACTTTCCAAGAGAATGACGTACGTTCGACAAAAATATCGATTCGAATTAAAATATTCGTCACCTGAATACAAGGACGATTGTTTGGTAGCCAACTCTCTCACAGTCCTCTCCATCGTGTCTTCAAATCCACTCACGCCAACACATATTCGCGCGTGATACGAAATTGTGAATAGGTGCATATACATAATGCAAACGAAAATATGAGCGTGACCGTTGTCGTGGGTAAATATGTTATCGTGGGCTCGTGGCTAGCTGTAGATATGATGGGGAAAATGCGGCTGCGCGAGTTGACTCTCCAACGTCCATCCTACTGGTCAGGAAACGAATTTCTCTTGACGCCTCACACACATGCGCATAAACTCATCGCAAACACATACTCAACCAAACGTCAGTTCATGTCAAAGTCATTTCACGTTACGTTCTAGCACCAGTACAAGTCACGTTCTAGCGTCAATTCAATTCACGTTCTAGTGGCAGTTCAAGTCACGTTCTAGTGCCAGTTCAAGTCATGTTCATGTCCCAGATTAAGTCACGTTCAAACATTCGTTCAAACTACATCAATCCCCCCGTTCAGGTCACGTTCGACCCACATCCCAGCCCCAATTCACGTTGAACCCGCAGTGCATGTCAAGTTCAAGCCCCACACGTGTGAAAGCTCACTAGTTTTGCGCGAAATCTCCCATACCCGGATCTATTCACATACTTGCAGACACAGACAAGCACAACTCTACCCACTAAGCCATGCCCCTCTTTGTGCGTACTGAGTAATGAGCTTGTATTAATTTATTATGATTTTTTAAATAAAACTTCAAAATCAGAAAAAGTATCTGAGAAAAGATGTATAATTTGAATTTTTACTTTACTTCGAGACGTTTGTAGGCTTTTTAGGTGCTTCTTAGATAATAACACTTAGGTCTACTGGGGTCGCTTGAATGATTAGCTGCAAATTTTAGGATATTTGGTAGACCGGTTAAAACAATGTAACGAATGTATTTTGACTTTTTAACGATTCTTGGCCTTATTGATACTTTATGATTCGTTTGCTATAAACGCATTAAATATTTTAAATGGTGTAGCATGATAATTCACACCTTTTACTACACCTAACTTAACTATTTATTTATTTTACGTCAAAACAGTTCTCTTTGTGACGTGCTACGGGGAGAATCTATACACGTTTTCAAAATTATAAACATAATTACTGATGAACATAATTGCGTCTTGTAACATAATTATAGACATATGTATGGGATGAAAACAGTATGTTCTCATACTTGCCTTGAGCGGTTTAATAACTATTTTTCCCCACAGAAAGTATCATTTTCATTGAAACTGTTTAACCATTATTTTAAAATAATAATTTAAATTGCTTAAATCACAAGCTGCCCCGATCAGAAATCGAACTGAGCTTTTTGGTTTAGAATTATTTGCTTTAACCACTAACCGACCGTTTTGGCCCGAGAGGTTTCATAGACCTGGTACATTGCCCATTTTTGTACGCGATTGTCATTAGCCTATCAGTGTTAGATTAGCAATTGAAATTACCGACCTAACGTCTAGAGCTTTCCCGGCAATTGCGGCGTAGAATTGGCTGCCAGTAGAGTACGTTCAACTCGGCAAAGACAGGGTGTCACCTTCAAGGTGCCTAAGATGCGTGCCATCGGACCCCGCAGCGGATGACGCGTCTATGAATTTCTTTGGAGGTATTGCTGGCAAAGCAATTCCAAAATGGAATGTGTTTGCTTGCCAACACCACGTCACGGAGGCTCAGGACGAGTCCCTGCAGACGCCAGGTGTGCGACAGTCACGAACAACCATCCAACTCTCGTTTCCGACCTATGATAAGCGTAAAATATCTCTGGGAAACTTCTAACATCAAAATCATTTTCCAATAAATATTCTAGATAAAATCAAGTAACAAAAAGGTTGAAACGAGTAAAGCCCCTATATTTGGTATATTAGTAAGAGTAATTAATATGTCGAAGGTCGAGTTGGAAAGAACAATTCAAAAGATCGCTCAGAAGTTAAGTTATTTTTTTTAAAAGGTGTTGAAGTGCTCTGCTTAACAGAAAATAGCCGAAACTCCTACCTCTAGGCGTAATATGAGTAGAAAAGTCCCCACGGTGGCTGGATTTTTGAAACTAGCTACATAGCTATGTCGAATTCAGCCGCTGTCTCGAGTCGAATTCTGGCGCCGGTTTCTCTGAACGATTGTTTTTCGTCGTTTCTCCCATCAACACCAGGCAAGGCCGAAACGGGCGCAATCTTTTGTTCGTCTTTCTTGTGCTTTCCTCACCTCACTACACTCCCACACATGCTGGGCGTCGGGAGCTTACAGCTTGTCTCGGCCAGGCCAGGGCCCTCTCGTCGGAGATACCTGATTGAAGAAAACTTCGCAAGCCGACATGTAGACATTAGTACATGACATGTAGGTCAACGCCGGATCTCACCTTCCAGCAGGGACATTTTGCCGCCAAATCGCGCGATAAATCATGCACTACGCTTACGAGACAAATGAATTCTGCACCTCCTAGCTTATTAATAGCGTCAACGTCGGACAGCATCTGACAATGGTCCGAACATACGACATGATAATAACTCGAGTGAAAATTTGGCTGTAGGAAAGTTATCCAAACACGTACATGTCGATCACGACACACTTTTAAGATAAAAAGTAGATCTTATATCCAGAAAAGTTGGCCACCCCTGATCTATAGGAATGTTAGACTGCAAAAGGAACTAGGTCGCTAAGAAAAATGAGCACGGATGTATAACATAAATTTGCTTGTAACCAATTTGCTCAAAATGAATTACGACCGATTTCAAATCTCAGAAAGGTAGCTAGGCATGGAGCTTTATTTATAAGACATATGTAGTGTCCCTGCGTGGAAGGAAATTCGCAATAGGGTACTGAAACCGACGTATATAAGAAGAAGGGTTCATAAATTCAAAATTCGTACATGAATGCAACGATTTGATGCCGGGAAATTCTCCTTAGTAAATTCCAATAAGTTTCAATAAATTATTGGAACAATTTACCTGTGTTGAGGCACTTGGCACTGGCCAGGTGAAAGTATGAATACATTTAGGGAAAAAATAGTGATGTATATATAGGGATAGCCGTACCTAGTAATAGATGTGCCTAAGGACAAAACAAGTTTTCGAGAAATCTGTGAGAGAAAATTCGGATTGTTATTGCCATTTATGATTATTCAAGTGAACTATTTTGTAGTGAACTGTTTCCGTGATTTTATGAGAGTTTAATAAATATTACGACTGAAAAGTAAATATTTTTGCATTTTTCTTTCATCAATTTTATTATCACTACTCTTATTTCACAACAATTGAAGTAGACCTACATTTTCTTCTATACAATGTAGTTAATTCAAGGTGTATAGTTATTTCCTACTGTAATCTAGAATTAACAGTAACCAGGTTCATTCTTAATTCCAGATTGTTGTATCTAGGTACAGTGACTGTTGATGTACCTAGGGACGTCTCTAGGTACATAAATGTGATATTAAATTGAATTAAGTTAGTTTCAGGATGTAAAATGGCTTTGCCACGAAGGAAACGAAAAAACCTTAATTACCATCAGAAACAATTAATGGAGCAATTTTGATTGTTGTGAAAGATTGCTATGTTAATTCGTTGTTCAGCAATAGTACAGGTAGAGAAAAAGATGAATCTGAAAACTTTAAATGAAGGTTCTGCAACATATGAAGTTGACACAGAGAACATAAAAGTTAAGCTCCCTGGTCCATCTGTGTTTGGTACATCTCAATGGCTACAACTATTTGTTTTTCATATTTTCAAGTTATAATCTAGGTTGAAGTCCTTTCTGTTTACTAAATAGTGTTGTTTTATCCTATGAAGTTGACACAAAGGGCAGAACATGCGCTCCAGAACTAATTTCAGTACGATGTACCGAGAAACACACTGTAAACAAACAAATTATCTCAAATAGAACCTTACAGATTGTTCTTTAAAATGTCATTATTACACATTAATATGCTCAGATGCGTAGTATTCCAAAAAGATGAATATCATCAATTTCACAACAAAAACACGACAAAAGAAATTAAAACATGAAAAGTGTCCTTAGGTACGACAGTTTCTATATTTATGTGTGTGTATTATTTATCACACATGTTTAGATAATTGCAATACAAACAACTCGAAACAAAGAGGCGCTCTGTAGATCACGTGCAGAAAGGACAAAATCAGGCCAATCGTGCGGGTCATGTCGAATTGCGAGAGCTGAGGTCGAACGCGCGGCGCAGACGGGTGCAATTTGTTTTTTTGTTTTTTTTGGGTTTGGTTACTGTTGGTTTTGTAAGGTTTGTGTACTATGTGTTGCAGTGCGCACGCAATTTTGCGTTTTACTGCTGTGTAAGTGGCTGGGGTGGGTTTGTGCCGGACCTTAGTCAATAGCCAAATCGGCTTTTGTGTTGCACTACGTCCTTAGAATATCAGAGGGGAGTGCTTGTCTTCTTTGTCTTAGAGTGAGGACGTGCGTAACTAATTGTTTTAGCGTTGCTGGAGCTTCGTTGGTTTGAAAGACTTGATAGGCTAGTTAAACGAAAGCCGTGTAAAGCATTGAGTGAAGGGCTCGAGTTCCTCCCTCAGTACTTTCAACCGTTTACGAAACGGAGGGCGTGCTATGAGCCATATAACTTTTTTCTGTACCATCTCATGTGTATCCTTGTACTTCTGTGCTGTAGTCCACCACGTTGCCGCAGGACGAGCGCGTAGGACGAGCGCGTAGGAAGAGCGCGTAGGAAGAGCGCGTGGGAAGAGCGCGTGGGAAGAGCGCGTGGGAAGAGAGCGTAGGAAGAGCACGTAGGAAGAGCACGTAGGAAGAGTGCGTAGAAAGAGCGCGTAGGAAGAGCGCGTAGGAAGAGCGCGTAGGAAGAGCGCGTAGGAAGAGCGCGTAGGAAGAACACGTAGGAAGAGCACGTAGGAAGAGTGCGTAGAAAGAGCGCGTAGGAATAGAAGAGAGAAGTGCTCTGGCAGGTGATAAGTGGACGCTCGCGGAGAGACGAGGGTTACGTCTGAGGTGGCGAGCAGACCGTGAAGATCGAAAAAGAACGACAGTTTGCGTAGCTCGCGTAGTGCACCAACTTGAGAGATGTCAGACTAACCACTCCTGCGGTAGAACGTAGTTTATGAGGTCGAGGCACAATGATCTCCGAAACCTTCGTGTAACTAATCCGACTTATATGCGGCCTGACATTACGCATAGTTTATCGAAAGGTCGTGCAGTAACACTGATCACCAAAGGGCACTTATAATGGTAGCTATGAGTTTCGGCCGAATCTGCAACGATTATACTCCCATTAAATAACCGCTATTCTGGTGTACTATGTCCCGGGTGACAGTGGCCGCGATCGCAATTAACGGGATCGACCGGGCCGGCGTGTAAATGTCGGCTGTACGTCGTTGATGGCGCTAGAACGAGTGGGCGGCAGTGGAGGTAAATGAGACAGCCTCTCACCTGACGCCGCGGTGTAAACCATTGACAACGACTGGCACCCATCTGAGGCCGGATCCATCTCTTCTTTAACTGACAGCAGACGGACGGTACTAAAATATGGACGGTGGAAAGAAATATCCAGGAAATCATTTAAATAAATAAATATTTTATATAAATTTAATAAATTAATTAAATGGTCTATTTGTCAATCATAATCTCAGTATTTTTATACTACCACCTTCAAAAATCCAGTAACCAATAGTATTTTGCATGCGTCATTATAAGTAATTAAGGATAAACATCAAATAATGAACACCGTCACAGACCCGACGGTAAACATCCCAATTTGAATTACGACAAAAGGGGTAAACACTCACTACATATTTTCAGTGGCATATACCCTTCGATCCATCACGAGATAGAAAATTATGCTTACCTACGTGATCAGGCTCGATCGTCTCCCCACTGTGGACAGCAGATTTTTCGCCCGTTCGTGCGAGGATATAAGTCTCAAGTCAAGTCATGTGATGAATTTCTTCTGGTAAAGAGCGCACTGCCCGAGATGTAGGAATTGTTGCGTCTTTCCCACTGCCGAGTAATAATGTCCGCCGCTCTTGCCCTCATTTGACAGAGTGCTGTGTTCCACCACTACGTTTTGTTTTCGTGGTGACGGCTGGGCTGCGAAAAAAACGTCCGTAGGCGCTTCACCTTAGGCACTACAAGCACGCAAAACACGTATGCATTGCCGGTTGCATAGCCTCAAGTGACCTCTGATTTTCCTCTCGTTTAGATGAAATATTTTTCCTTCACTAGGAATTCACCTATAAAATAGGTTTGCTTCGGTTCTCTGGGCTTCGCTTCCATATCGCACAGCTTCACTTGCATTGGATTCCATTTTATTTTATTTCATTTCATTCCGTAGTTGATTAGATGCAGTTTCCGTAGTTTTTTATTTTCTAAATTTATTTTGTGAGTCTGAAAACAATTCATTCTTCCGAGAAAAGTTTCCATTCACACGTAGAAAAGCTTTTCTAATGTTTTTAGACTGACTTGCCAAGAGACGAAAGATAGAATTTCATTTTTGTTGCCTTTCTAAAAAATAGCTTAATTTTTGTTGTATTGAAATTATTTACAACTATTCCTGTACATAAAAAACCATTGCAAATGTTAGTTAACCGTAATATGAAGGTACGTGCACAAGTTACTGAAGAATCAGGAAGCTCGTCTAAACTAGCCGAATATCTTTTTATTGACTATGAGTGGGAGACTGAAGATTTCACTGGAAAAAAATTCGGAAACAAATATCGTGTGGAAAATATTTCGAGAAACATATGATGTGGAAATTTATTGTTTACATTTCTTTCGTGATGTAAATGCAAGTCTCCATGAGCGTTAGATGAAGAGGTTTACAACGTTGACCAGATTGATTCTCCGCTAACAATATCCTTTAAAGTAGTATGTTCGTGCTATCGCTGGTCAAACTCATCTTTTTTCTTGATACAATAATAATAATTTCTTTAAAGTATGAATGGAGCGTTTAAATAATTATTTGTAAATTGTGAAAAAGGAATTATGGAATTGATGCTGTATAAAACAATGTTTAATATTAAATTGGATTTTTCTCAAATGGATTTTCGTTTTCATAAGTTGGTAATATTTAATATAGGAAAAGTTGACTTTGGCTCCCTCATTTTCTTTCATTCTATGTTGATTATATACAAGTCAAAATTTTTTACGCTGAAAGTGACTTATCGTCAAAGTTTGTGGTGGCGTACGGTACAAAATTTTAAGTTAGCTTGGTTTTCAATCGAAACTGAAGAGGAATTTGCATAAAGTATATAATTTGCTCATATGCTGCGACCAAGTATTTCCGGTGCGATGTATATATACTTCGATTTTTACCGTCGCGTCGTGAGGTCACGTACGAGAAAGGGCGAGGGAATGTAGACTCCAGGGGAGGGCGCAGTAATAGTGGGAGACGCAGTGTCATTGCAGCTTCTATTGTAGTCTGCTTTTCATCACCTCCTTTCGTGCGCGACCTTGAGACGCCCCGATAAAAATATCGAAGTTTTGCAATAGTTTTTTATCAATTACTTCTTGGAATTGTCGGTGAGGTATATAACATTCATGATTAAAGGACATGGGTGAGCTTGTCCGGCGCACCGATATTTGCTCGTTCTGCGCAACACCAGCTTACATCACGAACCATGTGACCACACCACTGATACTTCGTATAAAAAGATAGACCAGACGCTAACCGCCAAATTGCATGGAGAGTGGGCAGTGTTGAGAAACATTTTGAAAGTGGCATCAAGTGACGATTATCAACAGTGACCAACCCAAAATTACACGATGAAGGTGTAATTGAAATAAAAGATGCAATTTTTTTTAAAATTTCGTCATATATTTGTTTCAATAACTTCTAACAAGGTAGAAAGTTTGGCTTGTGTTTATCATCATGGGTACATCTTATTGTCGTGTGATTCATAAAAAAATACAATGAAAAGAATAAAATAAAATTGTATTTTTTCCGTATACTAACTTCTTCAATAATTTATAATCCACTCGAAAGTTTTTTAAGAAGAACCTGTACTAATTCAAACTTCTTTTATTCAAAGAAATTTCGTAAAGGGCCAAATTCTTTCTTACAATCTCGAAGACAAATTTTATTGTCATTAGTGGATGCTTCACGGTGGTCAATAGAACGAACACACTACCTTAAAACAGCATTCTCTACAAAGTATCAATATGATATGGTCGTATTTTTACGATATTCTACATTATTGAGTTTTGTTTTAAATATCCTGATCATTATTTTGCTTGTGCTATTACTTTAAAAAAAATATTGGTATATTTTCGAAAGAATACGCAGAAACTGGATAATATGTAACGATGTTTAGAAATAAAATAAATAGTCCGTTTGTTTTTTCACGATGGTTCAATTACCTGTGTTATCTAAGTATTTATTTTCCGTGAAATATTTAATTTTCTCTTTAAGAGGAAAACAGGCTTTAAATTGAACCGAAAGCTTCGATAAAAAGAAATTATATTATTGGTTTGTGTCAATAGTGTTTCAAAATGTGTCTCATGATTCCTGGTTCAGGTAGCTCGTGAATAATTTTATTTTAGCTGAATGAAAAAAATCTACACTTGCGTGTATTATTCAATGTGTCGTTTACAAGTTCATAGTGCCCGTCCGGATGGCCGAGATCGCTAAGGCAGTAGTGCGTAGCGATCTCGGACCGAAGGATCGCGGGTTTGAGCCCCGCCTCGGGTATGATTGTATTGTGTTCGTCCTTTCACACCCCTATCATCATCATATCGTGTCATACTCATAGTTACCATACCGTTACTCGCAATAGTAGTCGCTAATAACCTAGTACTTGATGCGACCTTAAATAACAAAAGATAGTTACTAGCAGTAAGAAATTGTGAATCGTGGTCACTGCAACCTAGATCAATCGTTATTATTTCATATTGAAACCATTTCCAACCTTATTTACTTTATTTGTAAACGTTAGAAGTTTACAACTGCGACCTCTTCATTATCAACAGCCAAAAAATGATACGAATTTGTTTTTATATACAGGATGGTGGATATCATTTTTTCTGTCTCAGAAAAGAAATTATGTACTAAGAAATTTTCCAAACACAAATACATATATTCTTAAACCACAAAACAAAAATTACCCTTTGTACAATAACAAAATCAATCAGTCATAAAGTTTCTCTTCTCTCGTGAAATTAACAAATTCAAATACGACACAATATTTAACACTTTGACAACAATATAAAGGGAGCATCAAGTTTGTACAGTTCAAGTTACATGCACTTTCTGAGCACTTATTACAACATTCACTTAAATGGGATTTGTTGCTCTCCACCCCACCCCCAATAGTACACTTTTTCGACCATCCTCTCTCGCGTCTCAAAACATTCTCCCTCCGTTGCTCCCTACCGCGTAGCTCAGCACGAATACTATAATTCAATTATCTAAGAATATATATAGGGGATTATAACCTCTTGCAAAGAGTACTGTCCGCGCGATTTGAATGTAGCGTTGGTATCTGTGTCAACCACAGATACATAAAGGTTACAGTTGTGATTTTGTTAATTATGGTTTGAACTATTGCTTTTTTTTAAATTCAAATATATCGCATATAGGTATTTTACTGTAATATCTAAATTAAAATAATGGAGTGAATTGAGAAAGAGCTCTTTTTCGTGATATTCATCCAGAAAGTCAATATATATATAT
>BOPP01000083.1:5550564-5578207 GCA_017312745.1 Gryllus bimaculatus
GCGAAAAGGCCATAGGCCGGCGGTGTATCCTGTACCTCTCGGGGTGGTACTCGCCCGTCAGACCTGGCACAAGTGAACGTGGTGTTACAAGTGAGAAGGCTGCAGCCCTTCGGGAAAGTGTGGGGAGCCGACGTTCGGAGGAGGAGCCGGCGACGCGGGGACGGAGTGGGTGCATCGTGTGTGTGGCGGACGAACCCTGCAAAGCGGACACTTCCGGAGGGAGGGAGCGACAACCCGCCTTTGCGCGAGGGCTTTGTGTAGTGGACGGAACTACTACTGAAGGTAGATATATAAAAAAATATATATATTTAGATATATTGTTAAAATTGATTTTTTGAATATCAGTTCATTCTGCAATGCACTATCATCTACAGAACAAGTAAACACATTAAAAATTTATATGCTATTTACTGTTTGTTCAAATATCTATCTTTAACCTTCATGTTTATATTAAAAAGAGTTTCCTTTGACACGTAGCACTTCACGATAAGTTTATGTTTAATTTGTTGTTATAAAATTATATATGATTTGTAGAATATATCATAATAAAATAACACTGACAAATTATCTATACCTATTGCATTACACTCAGTGGGAGACATTGATAAAATATGATATCATAAAACGCAAATGTCTGTAAATCAAGGTACCCCTATTCGATATAAGGGAATCAGGCAATTTCACAGATTGATGTGATGCAATGAGTACACTCTAACACATTGCAGTGTTACGAAGTGCATACATTGCAAGTGCTGTCAGCTTGCTCGAAAGGTATAAGATGAAACAGTTCTCACGGCAGATGTCAACAGCAAAGGATGGGTGCGATTTGCAAAACTTCCCGTCTGTTATGGAGAAATTCAGTGTCAGTCACACTTCTATCCACAACACAAACATCTCGACTAATATTAGATAAAAAATGAATTTAATACATGTCACCAAAACAGATACCAGAATAAATACGCAACTACAAGGCTTCTAGATATCTGTATTATAATACAATGTGCATGGTTATTCAGCAAACAATGGAATACATTAGTGAAATACTTTCTCAAACTAAAGATATTTACTTAAGTCATTAGTGATAATATAAGAGATTTGATAGGTATGGTAAAAAATAACTGCAATGTAAACACTTTCTAGTAGGGAAGTCAAAATTGACTTTCTTCTGAATAAGGAAACATAGTAAATATTAGATACTACCCAAGAAATCTTTCTGGGATACAAAATCTCAGAACAGTCAGGGTAAGATAAACAAGCATAAATTGAACCAAGGACAAAACAGTATAATATCTAGTTTCCACAGAATGTTTTTCAGCCAGCAATGTAACTACAACTGTCTGATGAAAGATTGTGCCCTGACTGCACACCTCAAAGAGACTTACAAAGATTTGTTCTCTAAGCTTTGCCAAAATATCTAAGAAATGTCAGGATAAGCAAAACAAGCCCTTGTGTTTCCTGCCCATACTCAAAGACAGAAACAGTAATACCAACGGTGGTAGATAATATCTGTGAGCAAAATAGGGGGTTTAATACATGATCATGTATCTTATGAACATTTATCTGTTCTAAACCACACATCACTACACCCTAGAGCAACATCACGTAAAAAAGTAAAAAAAAAAAACAATTTCTACGTATCTTGCTCGTATACATGCTTGATGTGTGCACCAGGTGAGTTTCCTTGTTTTTGTTTTGCTCTTTTAAATAAAGCAATAGATATTTATTATGCAGATAAATACTGAAATGGCAGAATTCATAAAAACCAATTAGTTGATCTGATTGATCATGAACTATACCCTTACCATACATGTCAGCAAAACAGCAATCACAATAAATACACAACTACAAGGCTTCTAGATATCTGTATTATAAAACAATGTGCAAGGTTATTCAGCAAACAATGGAATACATTAGTTTGATAATGTGTTTCACCAAAGATATTTACAAAAGTCATTAGTGATAACAAAAGAGATCTGATAGGTGCGGTAAAGAACCACTGTTATTTCAACACTTTCTAGTATGGAAGTCAAAATTGACTTTCTTCTGAAAAGGAGACACAGCAAATATTAGATACTATCCAATAAATATTTCTGGAATACTAAATCTCATACATGCACCTTAGAATTGATAATCGAAACAAAACATCATATCAGTAATACACAGTAATGTGAAATGTGGAGGTCTACAACGTTTCTAAAAGTAGAAGTACTAAAATTTGCCATATTCTGTCATTATTTTGTGTTACCAAATCATACGACCTACATACAGAAGAAAAATAAAAGTAAAATCCAGCAGCCGAAGTACGAAACAACCTAAATTTCTAGTGAGTCCTCCTCAAGAAGAGAAGTAAAAATGTTATGCTAGAATATCAGTTCCTTTCGAAATCATTTGAGCAAGAAACTCAAAAATAGGCATCGAGGTACACAGGTTTCAAATTAGTTGAAATATATCAGTCTGGTTATCGAAATTTAATATTAAGCACAAATGTCTTATGAGTTTTCATATTTCTAAACATAATGCAGTAGAAATCATGTTGATAAAATAATATAACTACAAATACTATCTCCACCAGAGGGTTTCCTTGCAAGAAAAGATAAAAGGTCATTTCTCTAGTAATAAATCACTAATACAAATAACTATTGTGCGCCACAGGAGAGTTCCTCGTAACAGTAAAGAAAGATATATTGAATATGAGATAAAGACTAAAAAACATAATATTCACCACCCTATCAATGCACGTGAGGGATCACGATATAGACATCAATTTTATATTCAATCATAAAAAGGAAATGATACAACATTAATTTAATGTGTTGCCTCTGCCCATTGAAAATTCAAAGGAAGTATTTGTACGTCACACCGGTATGGGCGCCGTCCGCCGCAAGGCGCTCGATTCAGAAACAGCTTAGGTTACTGGTGCTTCCGTGTGGCCAAATGTAAGCAGGGCAGAGATGATAGTTTGTCCGGGAATGACGTCAGATCACTTCTACTAACGCGTGGGGAGCAAGCAATTCCGCACTCTTCTTGCTCACTCCTAAAAGGAGAGGCGATGGTGGCGGCGTTTACACCTAGTTCCGCTTTGTTAAGTGGCTCCACATATTCGGCATTCGCCGAGCAGAAACCTACTGCTCCCCAATCCCGAACAGCTGATGTGTTCGGCGAATGGTCGCTTGCTTTGACATGACCAAAAGACCGACACGAGGTGAACAGGACGAACAGCGGATGTTTGTCACTCTGCAAGTAGCAACCATTTCATCCCCACTATGTGGGATCCGGAGAGAAGTTTCTTGCTACTCGTCGAATAACGAATGGGCGGAGCCACCTTTACAGATGGCGGCTCTAAGTGATCCCAAACAGGCCACCCTGCGCGAAATCGTTCAGTGATCGCAATTAGCCCCTTTAACCGCAATATCCATTACAGGAGTAATCGTAGTACCAAGCTAGTTTCACAGGCAAGTTTTAGCATTCGGTGCACATCCTATATTAGTTTATTTTATTAGCCAATCTATATACACCTTACATAATAATACATCACTAGGAACAATATGTCTTTTGTCTTGTAGGAAATACATAACTATTGTATTAAAATATTCATTTAGAAAATGTCAGGGATGTTAAGAATAACATCAATTCTAATTTTGCAGTCAGAATCATTCTTTCACAATAGGATAAGTTGGACTCAAATATAAGGAGTACCTGCTCTTATATGTAAAAATCAACAGATACATTCATGGAACTGCACACAATTTTCCCAATGGTACAAGCAAATACTTCAACGAAAGTACTGTTTAGGAATGTTGTCATTCTGCATTTATTTTGTATTCCTATATCACTAATAAATTTTGTGTTAAGTGACAGAGCATGAATAATTTGTTCACGTTTATTACAAAATAACTATCGGGATATATGGAACAAAATCTTAGTTTGGTGTTAAATGATAATTTCGAGGTGACACTTCATATAGAGATCAATTGATACATGGAGAAATCAATTGAGCTGTCAAAGGTTGAAAACATTCCACCAAGTGTAAAAAGTAATAAGAAGTCTTAGATGTGTCCTAATTAGCAGTTTGGTCGGATATTTTTGGTAGCTGACAAGAGCACACTCAAGTTTAATGAAAACCATTATATTTGTATGGATCAAACATGTTCATTTGTGGGTAATGCCTGTATTTCTTGTGCCAAAAAGAAAATAGTTTCTAATGTGATAAAGACTCACAGAAGTAGACAGCATCGTTGAACTTCTATAAGTCATATATAAAAATGTAATCATTAAAGTAGTTTACTGTTAACATTATGCTCCTATTGACAGTGTGTTAACATTGACTTCCCCATACACTAGGTATGTAGAAAAATATTAGTTATATGTCTAGAAATGGAAAACTCATTCTCTATCTTCTATTCTCTATCTCTATCTCTCATAATGAATAAAGGCAACTAAATCCCTACCAAAAATAAAAAAAATATTCATCCCGCACCTATTCATCTCCCATTTCTGGGTGCCAAAGGGGTGATTCGCGTACCTTTGATAATACCTATCAAAATATTTTTCTCTGATGTACTTCTCGTATATAAGCTAGCCCTCTTCCCTCAGACATAGGAGAGAGAAGACCTTGCGTAACATACTGAAACGTCAACTTAAACAGCAGCTTTGTGGATGGGCAAGCCTCCATACGGGGTTGATTCATAGGAAGGCCTGGTTGGAGGCCAAGAGATCGCATCGCAATTCCACCAAACCGATGGCAAGTGTCGCACGTCGGAGGATGCGCAGTAGCAGCCAATCACTTTCAAACCTGGTGAACCAGCCAAAATGGCAGGCACGCGCTATTATTCCCCTGCCTGCGAAAGTGTGACGATTGTAGAACTGGGAGTACAACCAAAAATTTCTGATGGGGCATAGGACACATTTAATACCTAAATATATATAATTTAGTAAACTGTCATTCAAAAGAGCAAACAAAATCTGCTGGGAAGTCAATAAATGTATATTAAATAAGGCCTACAGACTGTTATATAAAATATCAATTAACACAACGAAGTTAATAGTTATAAGTTATTAGTTAATAATTATTTCCTCCATACCTGAAACTATCGGAACTAATGAAAGCAGTAATCAAGAACTAACCACACCTGCGGACAGTGTTTCTCGGACAGTACTCAAGACCATTCATGTGGGCCTGCCATGACGGATAATACAATGGACTGATGACATTAATGAAACAAATGTCAGAATTTATCTCCGAATCACCCGTTGCGGAACCAATCGTTTAGGTTAACAGCAGGATCTTCACAGAAACATTCTGGAACAATTCCCACAGCAATCACATATTACGAAACAGAATATTGCTGATCGAAGAGCATTAATTTACAGGCCTGGAAAGTATATCTTCCCCATTCAAATACAGAAAATTAAGGCCGGAATCCAGGCAGAAATGCAACAATATGACTCTCTAGAAACACACACTGTTTAATATTTAGTTTCCACAGATTATTTTTCATTCAGCAATATAACTACAACTATCAGATGAAAGATTGTGTCCTGACTGCACACCTCAAAGAAACTTACAACGATTTGTTCTCTAGGGTTTGACACAATATCTCAGAAATGTCAGGGTAAGCAAAACCAGGCCCTTGTGTTTCCTGCCCATATTCAAAGACAGAAACAGTAATGCCGACGGTGGTAGCTAAATATCTGTTAGCAAAATAGGGGGTTTAAAAACATGATCATGTATCTTATGAACATTAATGTATTCTAAACCTCACATCACTACACACTAGAGCAACATCACGTAAAAAAGTAAAAGAAAAGAATCTCTACGTATCTTGCTCGTATACATGCTTAATGTGAGCACCAAGTGAGTTTCCTTCTTTTTGTTTCGTTCTTTTAAGTAAAACAATAGATATTTATTATGCAGATAAATACTTAAATTGCAGAATTCATAATAAACAATTAGTTGATCTCATTGATCATGAGCTATACATGCACCTTAGAATATATAATCTAAGCAAAACATCATATCAGTAACACACAGTAATGTGGAATGTGAAGGTCTACATCATTTCTAAAAGTAGAAGTACTAAAATTTGCCATATTCTGTCATTATTTTGTGTTACCAAATCATATGACCTAACAACAGAAGAAAAAGAAATGTAAAATCCACCAGGCGAAGTACGAAACAACCTAAATATCAAGTGAGATCTTCTCATAATTAAAAGTAAAAATGTAATGCTTGAATACCAGTTCCTTCCGAAATCATTTAAGCTCTAACATAGGCAACGAAATACACATTTCAAATTAGTTGAAATATAACATTCTGGTTATCAAAATTTCCATTAAGCAAATAATTTCTTGTGAGTTATCATATTTCAAAGCATAATGCAGTAGAAATCGTGTTGATAAAACAATATAACTACAAATATTATCTTTTCCAGAGAGTTTTCTTGCAAGAAGATATAAAAAGGTCATTTTCTAATAATACATCACTGATACAAATGGCTATTGTGCGCCACAAGAGAGTTTTCCGTAACAGTAAAGAAAGTTATGTTATATATGAGATAAAAACTAAAAAAACATAATAGTCACCAGCCAACCTATACACGTGTTGTTCACGATATAAACAACAATTTTATATTCGATCATAAAAGGGAAATGATTCATCATTAATTTAATGTGTTGTGCAAAATTCAGGACTCTTTTGGTTTTAAACATTTAAAGAGAAAACATCTGAAACGTCCTGTCATTATTTTTCATGAATAATTCTGATACTTAGTAAATATAAAAAAATTGACGAAGAAAATGCACGAGAAAAATGTTGAAGACACAATGTAAGTAGGTCCTCTGAACAGAAAAGAATTGCTTTAATATATTTATTTTATTTGTGTATGTCAAAAGCAGTTAAAAACTGTGTGTGACGTGCTATGAAGAGAAGTTAATTTGAATAGTCGAGACCCACCTTCACACGGATCCATTCGGCGGCGCCATACGCATGGAGCTTCTTCCCAATATGCCACTGTACACTGACTGTTGAAAGCAAGTATTCGAGAGTAACATCGGAATGGGCGCCGTTTGCCGCAAGGCAGTCGATACAGAAACAGCTAGTGCTTGCGAGTGGCCTAGTATACGCCGGGCAGGGAAGATAGTTTGTCCGGGAATGACGTCAGATC
The DNA here is from genome assembly GCA_017312745.1 of Gryllus bimaculatus. Classification (NCBI taxonomy): domain Eukaryota; kingdom Metazoa; phylum Arthropoda; class Insecta; order Orthoptera; family Gryllidae; genus Gryllus; species Gryllus bimaculatus. The sequence goes on from BOPP01000083.1 coordinate 5,557,728, forward strand.
ACTTCTACTAACGCGTGGGGAGCAAGCAATTCCGCACTCTTCTTGCTCACTCCTAGAGGGAGAGAGAATGGTGCCGGCGTTTACACCTAGTTCCGCTTTGTTAAGTGGCTCCACATATTCGGCATTCGCCGAGCAGCACTCTACTGCTTGCCCAATCCAGAACAGCTGATGTGTTCGGCGAATGTTCGCTTCCTTTGACATGTCCGAAACACCGACACGCGGTTGACAGGGCGAGCACCGGATGTTTGTTTCACGGCAAATCGCAACCATTTCATCCCCACTACTTGGGAATTGGCGAGCAGTTTCTTGCTACTCATCGAATAACGAATGGGCGGATCTACCTTTAGAGATGGCGTCTCTAGTGATCCAAAACAGGCCGCCCAGCGCGAAAACGTTTAGTGATCGCAATCAGCCCCTTTAACCCCATCCTTTAGAGTATCCTTTATCGTAGTGACAAGCTAGTTTCACAGGCACGTTTTAGCATTCGGTGCACATCCTAGGAAAGTAGTATTGTAGGAAATACGTAACTACAGTATTAAAATATTCATTTATAAAATGTCTGCGATTTAAAGAATAACATCTATTCTAATTTTGCAGTCAGAATCATTCTTTCACAATAGAATGAATTGGACTCAAATATAAGGAGTACTTGCTCTTATATGTAAAGATCAACAGACATTCATGGAACTCCACACAATTTTCCCAATGGTACAAGCAAATACTTCAACAAAAGTACTATTTAGGAATGTTGTCATTCTGCACTTATTATGTATTTCTATGCTTATCAGTATTAATTTTTGTGTTAAGTGACGAAACATGAACAATTTGTTCATGTTTATCATAAAATAACTATCAGGATAAATGGAACAACATCTTCGTTTGATGTGAAATGATAACACACTTTATATGGAGATCAGGTGATATATGGAGGAACAATTGAGATATCAAATGTTGCAAATATCCTACCATTTTTAAAAACTATTAAGAACTCTTAGATGAGTCCTATTAACCAGTTTGGACGGATATTTCTGGTAGCAGACAAGACCATACTCCAGTTTAATGAAGAAACTTCATATTTCATAAAAATTAAACATGTTGCGTTGTGGGTAATGCCTATATTTCTAGTGCCAAAAACAAATTAATTCCTAATGTGATGAGGACACACAGAAATAGGACGCAATGTTGAACGTCTATAAGTCATATGTAAAAAAACGAATCATTAAAGTTGGTTAGTGTTAACATAATGTTCCTATAGACAGTGTTTTAACATTGACTTCCCTGAACACTAGTTATATAGAAAAATATTAGTTATATGTCTAGAAATGGAAATCTCATTCTCTATCTTCTTAGAATCATAATGAATAAAGGCAACTAAATCCTCTCCAATAATAATAAATTATTTATCTCGCACCTATTCATTTCCCATTTTGAGGCGCCAACAAATGGATCGAGTACATTTCAGGCTGTTGATACCTATCAAATCAATATTTCTCTGACGCACTTATCGTATATAAAATAGCCCCCTTCCCTCAGAGAGAGGAGAAGAGAAGACTCTTGTCCGGGTTAACATAGTGAAGATAACCTCAACAGCAGCTTTGTGAGAGTGCAAGCCTCCATACGGGGTTGATTCGTAGATAGACCGGGTTAGAGGCCAAGAGATCGCATCCCGTTTCCACCAAACCCATAGCAAGTGTCACACTCCGAAGGATGCGCAGTGGCAGCCATTGACGTTAGATCTTAGTGACTCAGCCAAAATGGCAGGCGCACGTGCTATTCTTCTCCTGCCTGAGAAAGCGTGACGATAGTAAAGCTGGGAGTAGATCCATAAATTTCTGATGAGCAAAGGAGACATTAATCACGTTAATATAAGTAATTCTCGATCTGTCATACAGAAGAGCAAGCAAAATCAGTAGGGATGTCAAAATATGTAAATCAGATGCGGCCTACAGACAGTAATATAAAATAGCAATAAACAGAGTTATTAGTTATTAGCTAATAGTTATTTGCTCCATAGCTGGAACTATCACAGCACATGAAAGCAGCAATCAAGAACTAGCAACACCTATGGACACTGTTTCTCAAACAGTACTCAAGACCAGTCATGCGGGCTTGCTGTGACGGATAATAAAAAGGACATGATATTTAAAAAAAACAATTGCCAGAATTTGACTCCGATACACCCATTGCGGAACGACTTGTTTACGATATTGGTAGGAACTTCATAGTAACTTTCTGTATCAATTCCCATAGCAATCCCATATAACGAAACAGTATGTTTCTGACCGAAGAGCATTAATTTACCGGTCTGGAAAGAATGTCTTCCCCATCCGAATACAGAAAATTAAGGCTGAAGTCCAGGCAGAAATGCAGTGATATAAAACTCCAGAATCAAAAACTTTAACCCTTGAAAGGTTATCAGAATGAGAAACTGTAACAACCCTAATTTAAAGAAACCGTGCACAGATTGCACCTCCCTCATCTCTTCATAAGAATACGACAGTGTGAATGTTTCTATACTTTTTCATTGAATTGAAAAAATTTGACTATGTAGATAACTATGTAATTTTGGTGAGCTAAGAGAGTACAAAAAGATAAGATTCATTACAAATTCAACTTTATAAACTGTTATTCTAAGACGGTAATATAACATTAATAATTGTAACATAGTTTAAGATAGCTCAGCTTGCATCATCAGAATTTGTATTATGAAAATAATTCAGGGTCCTATTAAATTCTATCGAAATAAAGAATGGAGAAATACGAACGGCGCAGAATAATATAGGACAGAAAGTAAGTGAAATATTGCCATGAAGACTGGCAGATTGATGCAGTATCGACAGAACGCTACGTAAGCGGCTATAAAGTGGTGTGTTCGCGAGAGACCGCAGGAATGGGAAATACCACCTGGTACAAAAGTGATCCGCGCAAGTTTCGGAAGTAAATATGTAGCTGCGAATATGCGAAATGCGAATAATGATCCTCCTGCTCAGATGCATGCCTTTAAAAGTTGTAATTGCTGAATTGAGACGGCAAATTTGATGGAATAAATTCGAGTTTCTCACACTTAATGAAACAGGGAAATAGGAGTATTGTATTAATTATACCTAATTAGCCACTAAGTGACCTCCATTTATGCATAATATTTCATGTTTCATTACATATTTCACTTTGCTAAGAGACTACGTGCGTATTACTCAATTGGCTGAGATGCCGAATGCGTAATTGTACTAGTTGCCTAAGGTATCCTATTTTCACAGTGAGATCATCAGAGTAAAAAATATTATTTCTCTTCAAAATTGATGTCATGATGTATGGTTTCGTACCGGTTGATGGTGGAAGAGCCGGACCTCTGCAGAAGATATCCAGTGTCATGATTACCCCTTCTGGCTTCCTCTCGCATACACGAGAAAGCAACGCTTACAGAGTCATGCACCCCTCTGCAGCCATCAGATTCGCGTTTCAAAAGACCTTAGCCCTCTTCATCACCTATGGTTCATAATAAAGTGAAGGGGAGAAGAAGTACAAGAATGGACCTATCAAGAGAACTGCCAACGGTGCAAGGAAACTAGATTATAAGACAAGAAGGGATATTAAGCAAAAAGGATTGTACAACCAGATCGTTAAATTCAGATGATTGCTGGGTAAAGAAACTTGTTAAGTAATACTCAAACTTTAAACAATTAAAGCCAGGTGCAATAGAAATGATGGCTCAAAGTTCATTTTCAAGTGCAGTGCCGCTAAACCTAAACTTTACGTAAGGCTTCTTCAGCAAAAGCTGCACAAACATTGCATAGACCAGTTAGTCCAAATACTGCATAGAATGGTAGTCAGATGTCATATGCTGCAGTCTCAGCATCAGCTACTGCATCCTCTTCAACAACTCTTTCTATTAATGCAACTGTCACTGTCATTACTGTAAGCACTACATATACACGTGTTTATACGTCAGATACTAAAAAGGTCAAAAAACTGTTGTGGAAGGCAGAACTCGACAAACAAAAGTTGAATATTTTTAAGAAAACTTACAAAATGAAAGCAGACAAAGTGTGCAAAATCGCTCGATTAGAATATAATATTCCATCCCGTGATTCTCGAAGACGCTCTCCAGGTCTTGTAATTGATGAGTCTGAGAGACATCGGCTGGCAGCGAGAAATACGATTGTCTCAAATAGTGGATTGCATTTATCATGCTATACAAAGAAGTGAGATAATCATTGAGGCCCCTTCAAGACCTCCTACTGTAGAAGATACATCGAACGTTCAGTACCATCATGCTGGCTCATCTTACCTTCCTGATAATGTTTACACATGTACAATGATGTATACATCTTTAATGTTGACCTTTTACTGCCTGGTACCGCCATTTTAAAAACACTAATGTCGCCGGTTTCTATGTGTAAAGTTGAATAAACGAGAGTCAAGGGAACAAGAAAAGAAAATGAAAAAAGATAAATCAAAATCAAACGAGACACACAGCCGAAGATTGACACAGTTCCCAACAAGAATGAAACCAAAGAAGAGACACACTTAAATAGAATTCAGAAATAACAACTTTATTGATATTCAAAGTTCACCAACTTAGTTAAAACGTCTTACACCAGATAATTTAACAAATAATTATTCTGTGACATGTGTATCGCCAAATCAAAACGTTTGTCACAAAATTGATGAACGACTAATATTTTACAAGTTAGAGTATCATCTAAGATGTAGCGTTGGTATCAACACTTCCACACATTTCGTGAATGTCGTTTCTTTAGACTTGAGCATCTTTAAAAAAGCCCAGGTTTAAACTAATATAGAGATGATACTAAATCTCTTAGCCACACTTCTTTAAGTACAAATTTTATCATAAAACTAATATTACGATAGAAATAACTTAAGGAAATATAACGTGAAGAAGAAGGTGCAGGTTTCTACCACTTTAATTAAAGACAACACTAATATCTTACTCCTTATGTCATTATTTTGCACTTACAAATTCGATTGCTTGTAGAGTATAGATCACTAAAAAAATTCACAAAAACAAACTATTAAGATACGCATTAAGACGTTTCTGTGAAGAGCTAGAAAGAAAAATAGATATGTTTGGAACATGTGGCGACATTTGTACGCTTAAATGACTTTTTGGGTATAAATTTTTGATGAAATCCAGACCAAAATGTCATCGACATTCCTGCGAGTACAGATTAACGTTTGTTAAAATACATATTGCATTATGTTATATTGTATGCTTGTGTTACGTACATTGTACACAAGCGTTTTACATAATAAACAAATATGGTGCTTGGCGTAGTGTTTTCGTTTCAGTTGTGATGTAAATATTGGAGTTTTTGGTAATGTTGCTCCAGCAACTACTCGATTCAGTGATAAATATGAGCTCAAAGAACCGAATGGAATAGGAAAACCAATGAGAATCGCGTAGCTATGCAAGTGAAGTTCATTTATTGGAAAATAAACAAAGATCGACTATATCTGTACTTTGTTGCACCCAAAAACGTCTACGTCATCCTTAATATTTCTTTTTCCTTCAAATTATAAACATGAAGGGAGAACAAATCACTCCAATCGAACTACTATTTTGAGATGAAACGTGCAAGCAGAGTGTATGGAATATTGACATCATTTAGTGAGATACGTTTCCAATTGTAACGTTTCTTCAAGCAGAAGCAAAATATCTCATCGGGTCAACCTTTCTTTTTGTCAGCGCTGCGGGTCATCTTAGCGCAGGTGTCATGCTAATCGTCGGTGTAAAATAGTCTGCGAAAGAGCGCCGCGACGGTTCGTGCTAGCTTTCAACTACAAACGTGGACGCACACAATCACGTCAATTAATGTTCTAATCTCTACGTCACTAGCAGACCTCTGATCGCCCTGTGCATCTACTCGTGTTTAGAGAGATCGTCCACTCCATGTTTCTAGTTCAAATTATAAACATTGAAGTGAGAAAAAATCATCACAAAACGCTGCCGGGAGACTATAGAGGTACAACTGTTTTGCGATAGAAACGCCCAGATATAGTGGATGGGATATTTAGTCAGTTGCTTTCCAAATTGTTGTTGTGTTTCTGCAAGAAGGAGTAAAACATCTCATTCGTTCTATCTTTCTTTTTGTTGACACAGAGCGCCATCTTAGCGCAGGGTCAAGCTAATTGTTTGTGTATCTCACTCATTGCAGTAGAAGAAGCACTACCTATTTAAGTAACGTCGGTAACAGACAGGGTGTTGTTCCGTTTTGGCCGACGATATACAGCGGAGCGCTACGTTTGTTCAGAATTGTGTCCTCCATTGGTTGAACAGAACAGACTTGTACACACTAAGGTGATACTAGGAATGTCAAAAAAAAGCCAAGAATTTAATGTGCATCCAATAGAAACTGAAACATAACATGATTGGTATGAAGAACATTTGAACGGAGCGATGAGGAATTTCCAAATTATAAACCTTTCGGTCGAAAATATGCATGGAGAATGAAGAGAAGATGGTGAAAACACATTAACATAAACTTGCCTAATCCTAGAGAGAGACAACATAAAACAGTCATTTTATATTATGGCAAGTTTTGATTAGAAGAGGTTTGTTATTTTAAGAATTAATTCACTCAAAATATTTAATATATTGTGTCAGAAAAACGAGAAAGCACATTTTTTCTAAAGGTAGAGGTCTGAAAAGCAACTTTGTATACACAGACTGACGACTATAAATTGTGGATTGATGGGGCAGTACTAATGACGCACATGTGATATCGAATTGAAACATTTTAAAATCTTTCACTCAGATGTGGTGTTAGCACTGAACACGTATTTATACAGTAACGCAACTAAGCCAAATTGTTAGAACGTTACAGATGCGCGCGCATACAGTTAGCTATCCTGGTATCTCAAGTAAAACTAAGGATCGATGCAACAATCTTGAAATAACGCAATATTGCTTACAGTAACAGATAGTTTAGAAGGTAATAAAATGGTGTTATTTTTTTAATATATCTGGGTTTTCAAAGGTAAGTAATGTACGACCACGTACAATTACGTGTAGACAACATTTTAACCATATACGTAACACGCATCTGGACACATTTGATGTGTGATAACTGTACACCTATTTTTCCAGTTTACACTTAAATAACCCTGCGTGTGTCTAAAGAGACGTTAAAAACGTTATACTGTAATTTTACATTACGTTTATGTTGCATTTTGTAGACATTAAGTCACTGTCACACAGAGCATAAGAGGGAAAAAACCTGTATTATGAGAATATAAATCGTGTCAAGAAAATTTCTTTCAACTAAATATGCAGATCATAAAAATATTGGTTTTATAAATTCACCGTATTGTATTATTGTTATAATGCAGTATACCAAAGATATCTCCATTCACCAGACAAAAGAACACAATTACGCAGGTTGAGGTCGCTCTCCATTCCACGGCTTCATAGTCGTTCGTTTAACGGAGAAAACTTCAATTGACGAACCAACAAGTTGTGCCTTAACAGAAAACATCTCTGACAGTAAAAACATGCTTGACAAACTTAAGAGCGAAACGGCAGTAAAAGGGTATTAGTGATCTTTTTTAAAAAATTATGTACCAAAACTGGGAATAAATAGTACTAAAGGAAAGGAATTATTTTATGACAAATAAAAATTTGAAAGATACAAAGAATGCAAAGATTTTTCAAGCAGCGTTTAAGGGAGGGGTGTGTTGGCGAAGGAAATAGACGAAAATCATATCGAGTAGAGCAACAAAGAAACAATCCTCAAAGACATCCCGAAAAATACATGGCTAATGACTCAGAGAACTTTTTACTAAAGCTTTTAACTAAAATAAAAATTACAATAATAAAACATGGTTCTTGCTTGTTTCACAGAGACTGAAAATTCCAAGTGGTTTTAGAATTAATTCAATACATTTGTTGCAATTGCGTATTTTCATTTTATGTTGGCATGTACGTTGTCGAAACGAATTCACTTTACAGAATGTCTAAAGCAGAGTTTCTATCTGAAACATATCTTAAAAGAAAAGTTAGTAATAGACGTGCTGTCGAGGAAAAATAATAGGAAACATGGTTCACCCCCAATACATACGCTCTGTAGAGCCTTGAGCATTAGACCAATGCATTATACCTGTCGAACATAAAATCAACGATAGCTCTTTGTGCAGATGCTCGTTATGATTTGGTTGATCAGTAAGCTGAATGAGAAATAATGCAAAAGGTTAAAACGTCAGGATTTTACTACTGTGACGATGTATAACCAGAAACCAGATTAATTAAAAAGAATTTAAAATTGTAACAAGTAATTACTAGGGTGAATAAGTAGGCAAACAGTAACATAAGGTGTCTAAAACATTTAATCGCTAATTGGAAGAAATAAATATTCTTTTTATAACAAGGCAAGTTTCTTAATTGCAAACAGTAAAATAGTCATTATATTGCGTGAGAGTAGGTGAAATGTGGTTTACACTTGGATGACATTTTAGCTTTTTTTCAAAGGCTAATGAAATATACCTTAAATATTAAACGAGAATACGTCGAGAGAATACGCGCTTAATTGCATGTCCATGTAGTCCATGCAAAGTTATAGAAGCACATGAAAGAGGAAATCAAAGTATATCACGAAGAATTCACTCGCAACTCGAAAAACTGATCAACTTCACTGACGAATCATTCGAGACGTGTGAACCGAATACGGCAAAGGTCAGGTATATCACTTACTCGTGAAGGAGCAAGGAGAAAGCAAAAGGAGAGAAGTGGGAAAAAACCGAAATGAAACAAAGCCGTAGCAGAAAGTCGTAGGAAGGCTACATTGGATTATAGATGACAGGAACATGAAATTGGTTCACAGAGAACTTCGTTTCACACTAGATATATGACTTCAAGTTGAAAAATAACACCACTTTCTATGATTTTGTAATTGCAGACATCAGTAATTTACTTCACGTTCAAGAGATTCGCACTTCATTGATTTTGACTTAATGGCTGGCAATCATTCAAATAATAAGTGTTCCATTATGTCATTTATCTGTTGAGGGGCTTTTATTGTATCTCTCACCTTTCTAAACCGTCCTGTTTTTTTCACAAGCCTCCTGGCACTCTATCTTCTGTTCTACACAGCTGAATATCTATCGATGCAGAATATTCGTAGCGGTGACAATATTGTGTAAATGCCGATAGGATGCGTTGCTTCTTCTCCTGGGCCTTTGTTCTTAAAGAGTAACACAATCACTGTATTTTGAATTTATCAAACAACACACCCTCTTCCAGGAACCCATCGGAAATGTCTCTAAAACGACTCAGCTGCGAATTGCCGCTTGAATAGGGATGTTATCGATGCCATTTTATTCAGTGGCCGTGTTTCCCAAGCTAGCATAAGAGTGATTGAGTTAATTCACTCATACTAAAGAAATCACCTTATCAAATGTTGCGACTCTTCGAGAACTCTGGACGCTGCTCTTCTCACATCCAAGGGAGAGCGCGTTTCCACACATATCGTTTGAACCTGTGGTTTAAGTAAGGTAAATAAGCCTTCTGTTATAGTCATTCATTAAAATCAGAATGACTTATAATATTAGAGTTATCAAAAGCAGTTTACCAAAATTAAGAAAAGATTAACTAAATGATTTTTTCACTAACTCTTGGAGAAAATAAATGAATGATTAGAATATCATCAGAACATTCTCATACAGAAGAGTTTCTAAGAATTGTTGATTTGCATATTTAAAAAACATAAAAGCCAAAGATATTATTGGTGTAATGTCATATGTCCTTGTTAGAATGTTCCAATTCTGGCACAGTGCAGAGAGAGGCGCGCGGGTGGTAGCAAGGGTGAAGCTCCCCTAGGGGAAGGGAATGAAATGATTTCTTGTCTTGACGAATACCTTCTGGAAATTGATGAATTTGACACAATTGCCCGATACGAAAGTTCTAAAAATTATCTTTTGATATTCTGGTACCTGAGGCAAGATAATACAATGTTCATTTTAATCGAATTTATAATTAGTCAATATCATTTTTTTTTAAATTCCGGATTCTAGTTTGTTTCATTTCTAAAGTTCATGATCTAAACTTGGAAGAGGCAGAGCAACGATTAATAGACTTAAGTTTTGAGGATATATGAATAAGTCAAATGATAAGGTTTAGTTAACATCTTGACTTATGGAAATAACATTCTGAATTATTGCTTATGTTGATTTTGTAAGAATTAAATTAAGCAGTTTATACTGTTTATGACTGTGCATATTTACATAATTTAGAAACAAATATTTCGCATCTGAAATATTTTTTCTTATGTACTTATTATTAATTCCTGGAACTTACACAATATTAGGCGCAATCGACAGGTCTTTTGCCACAGATTTAACACTAAGGATAAAGGTTCCAAGAAGTTTCCATTTTAGTATAAGAATAGAAATTTTATATGCAGAGAAATTCTTAAATGACACAATACATAAGAGATTATATTCCCAAATGAATCATGTTGAATGTATCCATATTACTGTACCATTAACGTAAAAACAAATTTTACATATTACGTTGAATTATAGAACTCTAATTAATATTATCAACATATTATCACATCACTTGGTTAAAAAGGAGTAAAATTGTGAAGAGAAATGAGAGGAAACCGAAGCGTTATATAAATACAACCTATTGCTGAAGGATAGGTAAGATAGAAAATAAACTGAACATTTTGAAGATGGTATACGAGCTATATCATTGGGGATCATTATAAAGATATACTGTGAGCTACTTACATGTTGAGTGGCATATGCTTATAGGATAAGGGCCGCTGAAAGCTGAAGCTAGCTGAAAGAATAAGGGCCGATAAGATGATATTTCCATCACCGGAAATATCTCTTAGGGAGAACTGCCAATCGCTACATCTTCCATTTATCGGAGTAGAGTAAAATAGGGCAAACGTCCGCATGGGTGTAAGAGTCCGATTAGCGTAATTACTGTTTTTGAGTGAATTTTGTACTTCTACAATACAATTTGAAAGGTGTCATGGCTAATATAATGTGAATAGAGTTTGAAAATTCCAGAGCAAATATTGCTGCGACAATAAGGTAAGATGTAATATAACTTCTTTGATATAATTTTGCAAGGTATTGGAAACGTGTTTACGCTATTAACAGCACAGTAATTAAAATCTATAACTAAATGTGTAGGTGTGTGCAATGTGACCTACACAACGCAACTAAACGTTACACAACGCTAAATAATTTGTAGATGCCTTACAGAAGGCAGCGCAAATTAAAATGAATTATTTAGAAGGTTGGGCCAAGGGTCCGCTTTCATGACCGAGGAAGAGTACTGGACTTCTCTACACAGACTTCTCACCCCAACAATTATAGCTCATGTCGAAATGTATTCAAGAAGGGTCATCACTTAATTCTAGGTAGCGTAACTGTTTGGTAAATTGTATATGTACGACATTGTACGACTGTAAAGGCTTGGAAAGTTTTGAAGTAGGTGGTATTGTAGCCATTTACAAATTCAATTTTGGGGAGAAAATCTTCCTTCCTTCACGGGTGACAGGTCTTCAAATCCGATATCCTCTTCAGTCCCTTGTTCATTTCTTCGTACGTCTCGCCTTTTAACGAGAAGTAACGTGGGTGTTTTTTCCTTCCTTTTCTTCCCTACCGTTTCCAATTCGGATGTCCCCGTCGTAACGCTTGTACACAGACAACCTGTACTTCTCTCCTCTTTGGCGGCATCTTGAGTCACTTCTTTAGCTTTCCAAGATATTTTTTTCTCCGCAGGGGATTTGTCTCTACTCTTATTAACTTCCATATTGCCACTCAGTGTGGTTTGAGTGGCTTTCTTACCGCAAAATTTTCTGTACAAATTCGTTTATAATTAATCACAAAAGTGTTAATATTACCCACACATCGACGTACTTCGCGATGCACTTTATGCGGCATCAAGAAGTTCGAAATCTGCTGTAGTATCGCCTGGAACAAACGTTTTTTTTCTTCGTATAACTCGTTCTACGAATCGTTCGTACGTGAGGCGGTGTAATTAAATAGCGGTACTGCTGTCGCATCAGCTCAGCGATCGCTGGATGCTGAAGACTGAGATATCCCTTCTAAAATAACGACGGTTCTGGGGTGCAGGACCCTGGACCGTGAACAGAAGAACTTCGAGACTATTAATTGACGACTCACGGTGGCGAATAATGCAGTACTTGGAGTAGAGATATCTGGTTACACAGTTTACTGGAGGCAAATGCCTCTACGGTGAAAGTACGACACAAAGGGCACAGGGTGCAAAGGGCACTGGGTGGCAAATGCACACGTGGCAAGGGGCACTGGGAGGCCAGGGGCAGTCGGAGGCAAAGGGCACCGAGAGAATTCAGCTGTGGAGGTAAGCAGCACGTGAGGCCCAAGGGCAGGCGCGGGCAAGAAGCCAGTCGACGACGCTAATCACGCTCTGGCAATGGAAGATTCCAGAGTGAAGTGTGCAAAAGGACTGCAGTAAAACATAACCAGCCCTCTTCATTCTCAGAAAACAAACTGTTCTTGAAATGGCCGTGTTCGATGATTGGACCGAAAGCGGTTTCAGAATAACATTTCAGGCACACCGACACCATTCAAAGTAGCAGACAAAGGCTGCGAGTAGGCTCGGTGAATGCAAACCCTGATTTGCATGCTAGAAAGGTGGAGGCCACCGTTAATTAGGGACTTCAAAGTATAATCTTGAGAGATTATTTTCAAAACGCAAGACCAAAACTTGGTCCTATTACGCTTCCTTGCTGGATCGTTTAAACTAGGAATGGATTAGAAAATGGCCAAGACAGGTAAACAAAAATATTTGTTACACGAAATAACAATTTTAACAATTATTATTTTTAATTACCTTTCCTTTAATTATTAATTTTCATCATGATTTGATTTTTGAATTCTATTATTTAAACAAATTTGTTATGGACACAGAAGAACTTCACCCTTAACAAATTCAAGTCTTTGACTGAAGTTCTCTTGTGTGTGCTCTTTGAAAAGAATTCAGATTCTTCTTTAGGCAGTGAACAACAGAGATTGCTTCATAGATCTTATTCAATTTGAAAAAAATTAAAGTTTCAGGTCATACGCTTAATGTATTCTTCAGGTACAACAAAACAAAAAATAAAAGAAAAATGGCATTAATTGTTGTGCATTTGGGTTTTTTTAGGGCAGGTTATTTTGCAGGTCATGTTTGAAAATTTACAATTGAATTGTATGGTAAGAATAAAGAAAGAAAAATTAAGAAAGTTCTACAAAAACCAAGATGATATATCTTGATAAAAAATTAAAAATTTGTAACATAGATTGTTTCATAGTTTCAATTTTACTGGAACAATAAAACTTTTAAGTCATATTTATAGTGTATGCTTTGGGGTAAAACCAAACAAATATTTCAAAAGAAATATATTACCTTCTTGTAGGCATTTGTTATTTCGTATTTTGTACGACATTTTTTTTTTTGCACATTCATTTTGAAAATGTACAATTGTATTATATAATAAGATCAAAGAAAGAATAATAAAAAATCTCTAAAAGAACTACTTGATATCATTTAGAGAAAAAAGGCAAAAAGAGACAAAAAGTGCTTCAGCAAACATCAGAAAATGTTGCAATTGTTTACTGTCAAATTGACTCCCAATCCAGCATATTCTCCAGAGCTTCGCTCTAAATATATTCAGGTTTGGTTGAAAATCCGACTTTATCATATTTGAAAACGTTCTTATCTCAATTTTGGCATAAAATATAATGAAGCCAGTTTTTATAAAATGTTGTTAATATGCTTTGTGCTTTGCATACAAAACCCAAAATTTATATTTTAAAAGTCTCCGGGAAGGCACTAAGAGCTATTACTCCTGAAAGAGATTTTTACATAATCAAAATTATAAATCTCATTGGATGCCAAGTTCCGGGCCTTACTTATCTAAAACGAATTTTACTACTGAGGTGTGAACAATGTTAGAGTACAAGAGTTTAGCCAAGTTGAGCATGAACTACACACATGAATACATTTGTTGAAAAATACTTTGTAAAAAAAGATTTAAAAAAAGATTTTTCAACCAAAATCTCATCTCGAGTTTTGCACTGAATAAATGCTATTACACTACATATGACAAGGCAAAAAATTTAAAATCCTGTCAGAATAATTTAAGTTATTCATTAGTTATTAATGAAGAAGAAGTAGTGAATAGGTGACAAACTTATTCATCTAACATCCAAATGACAAGTTCCACAAATAAAGACTTACAGGAAGTGAAAAAATGATATAATAATTTTTGACAAGTACTTTATATATGGATTGGAAATGGGGTTATTTGTAATATCCCTGTGAATGTATTATCTAAGTTCATTGATTATGTTACATGTTGGATGTTGGATCCGTCCAAGAACATTGCAAGAATACAGATATTCAGTAAAATACCAGTAAAATAAATGTGGCAACCTTAGTAACCATCTTTTTATAATAAAATTTTCATGAAAGATTCATGAAAAATTGATTCTCAAGAACATCGCCTACAATATATCCATTTCAGAAAATACATTCCATTATTTGAATATACAAATGAAAAAATTATAATTACATAAGGTAATATTTATTAGATAAGCCGAATCTGAAATATGTTGTTAAAGTATGTATGTTGCTGATAAGAAACTTCAGGAACAGATGAATGTTGTCTGAATTATATAATCATCATAAATTTATAACTTAAGATCGTCTTCAAAAATTATGTTCAATAACATATCCTAACCATTACCATAATCTTGATACATCAGTATTCCAAATTACCGATATTTCAGGTTATGATTGTGATCTATAAGTGTGTGATTGTGTAGTTCTGCTTTACCAGTTGGTATTTTCTCAAGTCCGCCACTTTCTTATAATAAGGGTTGACATATAATTGACCACCTTCTTTTCAAATTTCTTTTATCATTTATTCTTGTATCTTTTTCTGAACAAAACTGAAGAGATTAGTTCAATTCTTCATGACATGGAGAACAACAAACGGCAACACAAAGTGCTGTTACAATTTCTCACACCTCTTAGTTTGTATTATCTTTTGACGAAATAAATACATAAAAATATGCATTATATTGTTTCAAATGTCAGTAAATCTAATCGTATTATATTTTAAAAGCCATAATCCAGTGATGAAACTACCAATACTGTAGCCAGTGAAATTTGTCTGTCTCTGGCTCTAAAGAGTCTCGCACAAGCACTAAACATTTTCTAAGTTTCGAATTTTTCATTTAATAGATTTGAATTTATATTGTACTGGAATAAAAAATAACAAAATTGAGAAAAATTTCCCCTTTTACTATTTTCTGTAATTATTTACTTTGACCATTATTTCTATTAAAAGGAAAATTAAAATGTGCAGATTATGAAAAGTAAAAGAAGAATACTTTATTGTTGAGGGTTCCAAGCAGCATAAGCTTCTATCACTATGTTTCTATTTACTAAATGTCGTTAATTTCCTATGGGATTAATCTCTTTCATTGGTACTAGAGTTCAATGTATGTAAGTTAACGTTCTCTCAAATTGTTAGTTCTTAATAATACCGATAGTGATGATTTTCTGTAATTAGCGCTAGTGGGATCCCGAACAGCCATCATATTCTTAACATAACCTAAATATCTTGCTGTATCGTAGATCGTTTAAAGTTTACCGCCGGTTTATCTTTATTTGAATTTATTCTTGTTAAAATGCACTTATAACCCTCACTCGCTTTTAAGATATGTTTATCCGACTATCATTTGCAACTGACTCGCACATAAATAAAGCGAATTTCAATTGTACAAAACTATTTTTTGCACTCTGCCAATATCTATCTGTTATGTGCGAAACAATTTCATTTTAATGAAACTCGAACTTTTTTTATAACGAATTAAAACTGTCCAGTAATTTGATTTTCCTGTCTTTCGAACGATCATTCAATTTCTCCCAATTATAAATATATATTTTAATAGTTCCGTATTAATATTATAGATACGATTCTACTGGTGGCCCCAAAGTCTCTAGAGGCGTGTTCTATTGAATACGTTGTTTGTGTTAGACGTCCAAATTTCAAATCTTGCCATGTTAAATGGGGAGTATGAAATTTATTACAAATAGTAACGAAAATAAAATAAAACTAAATCCAAATATTAATCATTTCCATGTGCATCTCGGAAAATTTCATTCGAAAACACCAAGAACTAAGAAGTTAATAGGATATCTCACAACAATTGCGGTTAAAGTTTTTGAAGTCGTTAAATTAATCTTTTTATATGGCTGTCTTATCTTAGGATTTAGGTGACGTCGTCATGACAACATCTGGTCTTGATTTTGTTGCCTCTCAACAATTCTGCGGCTGAACAAACTGTACCTGTTCTCTATTTAGTCCAACCTACGATGTATCTCTTCTCCCTCTTGCTCTTTTACCGCAAAATACTCTTTTGTCAAACATATCTACAAATGTATTGTTTCGACGTCAAAAAGCTTTTTAGAACTTCAACTTTGTGGAGCAGCTGGGCGACAAAAACAAAACTAAATTCATTTCACAAAATTGCAGTGTTCGGACGAGTAGGAAGGTACTCCTAGAGCACCCTGCTTGCTGCCAACCCTCAGACAAACACACAGCGCGACGAAGTGAATGGCCAGTGGTGATGTCGATATTGGTTTAAACGAATGTCGGGCGCCGATTTCATTTTCTGAAATTTTTGTGTCGCTGTTTCGTAATTCTCTGTTCGCATAAAGGTGCAAACTTTTCGCCTTTTTTATTTTCGTAAAATTGTGGTTAAACATTCATTTTTGGTCTCGTTTTTGACGTTAAAATAAGTGTCCGTTTTCGGATTACAATAACTGTCGCTTCGGTATTTTTTAAATGCAATTTCGTAGTACATAATCAGACCTTTTATAGTACAAATCCGCTAACTGCAGTTACATCAGGCATATTCCACTTAATATTTTAAGCATTAAGTAAATAATCAGATATTTACTTCATTATTACCGAGTAAATTATTTACTGTTTTTAATTAATTATAAAAAAAGAATTGAATTTAACTTCAATAGTTTGGTTAGGACGTTGTTCTACTCAATTGTATCTCAGTTTTCGCTTAATCTTGAAGATAATGTGCCTTTGCACTCTAGGGCTAGTCAAAGTCGTTAAATCCCGCAATCATGTAGCTCAATTGCGGGACTTTATAAATTACTGAAGCTATCCTCCATCCTCGGGAAGCTTTTGCCTCTTTATGTGCACTATTTATTATTCGGGTGCGAGAGTCTGAGCCCCGGTAACACATTTGGACGAGGATTCTGTGTCATGTAGACACATATGAATGAAACAATTAGGGTCATGTTACTCGTAGTAGACCCTGAAAACATTTACCGAAGTTAAAAGAAATCTAAATTTCGTGAGTGTAAACTCTGTTATTGTTTCAGAATCGTCATTCGATATCGGGAAGAAAATGTACCCGCTTTAAAATAGAGTCATTTCACTTTGGGGAAATTAAAGCTTGAGATAAAGAAATTAGATATTTCCTCTAATCTCAAAGACAGAGAAACCTTTGTGTCGTAATTATGATGTGATTTTTGTCGTGAATATTATAACGTAAATGAATGCATGATGCCCACAGGTGTGTGCGCACTCCCGTCTCTCCTTCTCAAGGAAATTAAAATAAAGTCTCTTGAGAGCGCGGCAGTCATTCTGCATCACTTCGGCGAAACAGTCTTCTCTCGTACGTGAAAAGCAATGCCTCCGTCAGGCTCTGCCAACAAGTTTCGTACAACGGCGACGGCACTTCGCGATCGCACGGAGAAAGAAATCTTTGAATGGAAATCCATGGATGGAGACGCAGATTCCGCCTCGAGAGGACAAAACCACGAGAAACAGTTGTAGTCGTACTAAGGTGTAAATGGCCTCCACACGCCTGGAAAGTCCGGAATAACAACATTGAGACAATTAAGGTTAGGTCCTTAAAAATTTGTAGAAGCTTGCTCCTTCTAATCGTGGTCATTCACATAATTGTCTCGAGGTCGTCTGTACTTCATTTGTTTTTGGAGTGTGACCGATAAACACCAAATATGAAGATCTGATAATTTCGCTTTTTATGTTATTGGCATCATACCAATATTGAAGTAGATTTGACGAAATTATGCCGTAGATCGTGATTCGTCGAGCATTGCTCCAATTTACTTAGTATTTGGAATTGTCGCTTACTTCCGTGCCGAATCTAAGGCAACATCAACTAAGCCCACATGATTCAAAGATATACACGACTTCATGAGACTTTCCTAAACGTTGTGCAATAAATCATGTTGAACGAGTCCTTAAAAAAGCAATAAATCTAGTGAAATTCCTTAGCTTCAAATGTGCCGCATTAATAAAATGGTTTGGGGCAGGGTATAATAAAGGAAAGAATCAAACAATATACGAAGTGAGAAAGAACTACTTTACTGAGAAGGAGAAAGAATACCTTGAACAGGGGAGGGGTGCGCTAGCGGATTGAAAGGTTCTTCTCTATATAAAGTATTGTATACACCGCACCGGGCTGTGAGGTGCCCGGGGAGGGGATGGCACTGGTAGAAAGGGAGGCGGAGGATGACAAAATTACAAGAATTTCGTTGCACATACTATTTATTGATATTAGAATTTTAGTCTACGTGAATCGGATGATATGATAAATGAAATGGCAATTTACAGAAACGAAATTGAATGAATGATATAAAATACAGGCACGTCCATGGGTTCACGACGTTGCAGAATACCTTGGCTGGGTGTCGGCGGCATGCGTGGACCTCAGAGCTGCTCCTCTCCCGGGCGAAACGGGAATGCAGGAGTCCCACACAGTTCGCTGGTCGGAGAGTCAGTCCAGCAGCTTGGCCACGGACCTGGCCCTAGGTTCGCCCTGACAGCAGGAGTGTGTTTGGGGCACACACATACTCTCGCCAGCAGGTGCCTGACGGAGTGAGTCGGGTCTATCCGTACCGATGTAGTACCCTCCGATGGCAGGTTCACAAGTACACGTGCCGAAGGCAGCAGTTTTACGTGCGCGAAGCGCAAAACATGAACGTCGCTTGTGAACGCGGAGACTGCACAGCGAAAACGCCCTAGGCCGGCGGTGTATCCTGTACCTCTCGGGGTGGTATTCGCCCGTCAGACCTGGCACAAGTGAACGTGGTGTTACAAACGAAAAGGCTGCAGCCTTTCAGGAAAGCGTGGAAAAACGCCGTTCGCTGGTGGGGCCGGCGACACGGGGGCGGCGTGGGTGCGGCGTGAGTACAGCAGGCGCACCCTGCGGGAAGGTAGATCAGTAAGAATATATATTTAGAGAAATTGTGAAATCGATTTCTTGGATATCAGTTCATTCTGCAATGTCCTATCATCTACAGAACAAAGTAAACACATTCAAAAATATATTTGCTATTTACTGATTTTTCAAATATCTATCTTGAATCTTAATGTCTAACATGTTTATATTAAGAAGAGTTTCCTTTGACACGTAGCATTTCAAGATAAGTTTATGTTTATGTAAGATTGTAGAATATATCAAAATAAAATAACACTGACAATTTAACTATACCTACTGCATTAGACACAGAGATATTTGAATTCTTGATATCATCTTTTATCAATAACTGTAAATCAAGGTACCCCCATGCGATATAAGAGCATCAGGCAATTTTACAGACTGATGTCAAAATTATGTCCATCACATCTACTAAAAGCAATGCAACGAGTACACTCTGTAACACATAGCAAAGTTACGGAGTGCATACATTGTAAGTGCTGTCAGCTTGCTTGAATGGGATCAGCGGAATCAGTTCTCATGGCGTATGTCAACTGCAAAAGTGCGTGCGATTTCAAAACTTGCCGTCTGTTATGGAGCAATTCAGTGTCAGTCACTTCTATCCAAAACACAAACATCTCGACTAATGTTAGATAAAAAAGGACTTTGATTTATGTCACCAAAACAGCAATCAGAATAAATACACAACTACAAGGCTCCTAGATATTTGTATTATAAAACAATGTGCAAGTTTATTCTGCAAACAATGGAATACATTGGTGAAACACATTCTCAAACTAAACATATTCACAAAAGACATTAGTGATAACATAAAAGATCTGATAGGTATGGCAAAGAACAACTGCAATGTAAACACAAGTCAAAAGGGACTCTCTTCTGAATAAAGTGATATAGTATATATTAGATACTACCCATTAACTTTTCTGGAATACAAAATATCAGAATAGTCAGAGAAAGAGCATAAATAAGCATAGATTGAACCAAGGACAGTTCAGTACAGAATCTAGTTTCCACACAATGTTTTCTATTCAGAAAAGTAACTTCAACTGTCTCATGAACGATTGTGTCGTGACTGCACAGTTCAAAGAGGCTTACAAAGATTTGTTCTCTAAGCTTTGCCAAAATATCTCAGAAATGTCAGGGTAAGCAAAACAAGCCCTTGTAATTCCTGCCTATATTCAAAGACACAAACAGTAATA